>WYDI02028362.1:8292-69277 GCA_009867235.2 Psittacus erithacus
CCGAGCGCTGCCGCGGGGCTGGCGTTCGAGCAGCATCCCTTCTGGCGCGTCTCCTGAAGAGCGAGTCGCGTAGGGCATTGCAACAAATGGCACATCTTCCTGCTTAAATGTGCTGTTTAAATATCATAGAATTACAGCATGGTTTGGGTTGGAAGGGACCTTAAAGATCATCTAGTTCCAACCACCCTGCTATAGGCAAGGACGGCACGCTGGCACGTCTGAAATCTGGATTTGAATGGTGTAGCCTGGATTAAGCTTTGTCAGAATATGAAGACAGCCTCATCAGATGTTTCTGGCAAAAGATGTGAATTTGCTGTTCAGATTTGTAAAGATCTAGTTCCTAATTATGATCAGTCACTGTGCCCGTCATTTTACCGCCCTATACAGCTATAATATACGATGAAAGAAGATTTTTCTACTAGCAGTGAGAGAAGCAGCTGCTTTACAGCAGACTGACTTGCTCAACATGCCAATGCTTACCAACATATTGGCCGCTTGGCCATGATGGTCATATTTCCCAGACTGCTGGGGACTATTAAATTGCCATAACAGGAACAGAATATGTTTATAATGGCAAAACCTGGAAAAGAAGGAGAAAGCACATGTGGCCGTTCCAAGTCTAAAGCACACAGTTGAAATCCTGGAGGTAAAAGCAGGTGGTGATTTTATATCTACTTAAGCCTCTGGACTAGAGCGTAGAAGCAAATTTGTCTTGAATTAGCTTAGGCTGAATGGGAGAAAATCTTCCAGAAAACTGCAATGGGTGAATGCAAATCTTGTGCAGCAAATTCAGAGACTTTTTAGAGAATCTGGACCATGCTAAAATGTGAGCGAGTCATCCTTGTCCTCCAAAAGGAGAAGAATGTCTCTGCATTAAAAATACATGTGCTTCTGATACAATGCATCCTACAGCAACTTAAAATGCATTCAGCAAGAGGGAAAAAAATTCCAGTCTCTCTGGGTTTGTATGTTAAGAGAAAGGGAGATCTTAATTCCACTAATATTTTAATCCTGGAAAATTGTGGGGGATTCCCTGAACAAGCTTTACAACTCTGCTGCGCACATTGCAGGCCAGATTCTGTCCTGCATAGGGGTGTTGAAAATGTGGACTAAGTGTTTCTGGTCTGGGTGGATTTCAGTGAAAGTTCTTTAACACCTCTGTGGGAGTGGGTTTGATGTCTCCTTCATTCCAGAATCAAAGCCATGGATGACTGCACTTCTGTTCCCACAAATGCTTTATGGGTTCGGGAAAGGCATACTGACTTTGAAATGAGCTCATTCTAGGACCTACCTAATCCCATTAACCCTTACCAGTACCATTAGTATGCACTTCTTACAAAAGTAGCTGTTCTGGGTCTGACCAAAGATCAGTACTGTCCACCACTGACCATTTGTAGATATCAAAGGAAGAGTATAGGGAAAAGGGAAAGCATATCCCAAGGCTTCCCAGCTCCCTTTCCCAATCTTCTTGCAACATCTGGCTGGTGCTTAGTAGGTCTGGACGGGTTTTCTTCCATTGCCCAATCCACTTTGGAAGCTTTGCCCATCCAACCCCAGACCTGTCTCCGGGAGAGCTGTGCGGAGCCAGGGGAAGAAGCTTCCTGAGCAGGAGACAGTTCACACAAGTGGTTCTATTAGATTCTGGTGACAAGCAACATCAGTAGGAGCTGACGTCAAGTCCAAGCCCCAGTAGGCAGCAGCAATAAACTCCCATTCTGCTGTTTCCACTACTGCCACATGGGGCCTGAGGCCTCCTCTTGGAGACCGAGATCATTCTTCATCTCTTAGCTCCTCATTGACTTAACTGCCAAAGAGGACATCTGGTAGCAAAGGGAGCTGGTGCCTCTTCTGAGGGGGAAAGACAGTATCTTTATTAGCAGCTGCATTTAGACTTCTAACTAATTTCATCTAGGCCACTGAACAGTTGGAGGATGACAGCAACTCCACCGAGTTTTGAGGGTACAAGTGCACCTAAAGGCTCCAGCTGTATTAACATGTTTGGCTACTGCATGACAGATCTGCCGTTGGGTATGAATTCAGGCACTGCATCCTAAGAAGAGCTGGCAGTTTTGATCCATTTCATTGGTCATGACACCTGAGGCAGGAGTTTGCGTAAGTCTCAGACTTTATTTCCAACGCCTTTAATGATTGCAGCCACTGAAATGAGTTGTGTCTAGGGGGCAGAGGCTCCATTAGGAGGGATAAAGGGAGCACAAGTGTGAACAGCTGCGTTACTCTTCACTGGGGCTGAGATATCCATCCTAACCCCAGGCTGGGCAAGAGAAAGGGCTCCAAGCTTCTCAACAGATACTAACTTCCTCACTGCATCACAGTTCAATATCCTTGTGTGTGGGTATTGGGAACTGAATCCCGCCCTTTATTAGATCTCCAAAGGGGTTAAGTGGAGCAAGAATTCAGAAATTGGAGTAGGAGGCTTAGGGCAGTGGAGGCCATGAGCTAGACTGATCTCGTAAGCTTTGTGAGATGCACAGGGAGTCAACAACAGTGCTGGAAGATATTGAGAGATCTTTTCCCACATGTAGCTGTGAAGGACCGCCACTATGCCCAGTCTTGTTGCAGAGTGAGACAGGGAACAGAGAAACAGGTAGGATATTTGATGAGGAAGGACCACAGCGTAGTATGCCCTAGGCTAGCAAGGTTCCTGCACGAAGGAGGACAAAGGTAAATAGCTTTCAATAGGATGCAGTAGGACAGAACATGAAATAAGGAGCATGAAATAAGGTCTCTATAAGGATTTGGATTTTTAATAATTTGTGAGATGCACAGGAAGCCAGAAGGATTTTAAACAGGGGCTTTAGGGACAAGCTCGTGGCTCAAGCAAAGAGAATCGTGATCCATGTCTCAGATGCATGCCATCTATATTCTGAGTGGAGATGAAACCTGACATCTTGGACCTGACTTGCTTTGCTTCCTGTGTAATGTGTTTCTAGGGATCAGTTTGTGGAGCTGAAGGAGATGCATGGGATGTGAGCGGAGCAGCGTGCAGTGATGCTAGGACACCGTAGTATTTCCATTACCCTGAAACAAGTATTTCTGCACGATGCAGTGTGGACTTACCAGTTCATTCAAAACTGACTTACAACTCTTAACCTTGACATCCACTTGTATAACAGACTCAGCCATTCTGGGCTTGCTTTGAGGGACTTTGCTTGTTATTTCTTCCCTGGGTATTTCTTCCTAGTCAAAAACTCCCTATCAGTTCAGCCCTGTTCAGTTCAAGTTATGGTGGTGGGAGAGGGAAAGCTACCAATGTTTGCCTTCTGTACCAACAACAATAATGTTGGAAGCACTAACGAAGAGTAAGAAGGGTGTTTGCATAGAAAACATGTTGCCTACGTTTCATCTGAGAATGAGAAGAAACTTGTGTTTGCCAGTTCTAAGCTTGACAGGTTTCTGCCAAAACAGAAGCGTTGCCAACAAAAGCAAGAAAAGATTTGCGAAGAATACAGGCAGAGCTGCCTTTTCTTATTGTGCGTGGAGAATAGCTGGGAAGGGATTAGTCCAGAGTGCCACTTACAACAGCTTTATCGTATGTACCATATGGACTGCAACGCAAACTTCTGTATCGTTTAATATTTACTAATAAAGAAAGAAGCAGAAATAAGTGAAGCAACAAAATGCATGTATGTCTAGGAAGACTGAAAGGAAAGAAGTGAAAATGGAAATGGAGAGTCTCTTTCTGTCAGGGATGCAAGACTTACAAGCATCAAGAGATGGGACCCCCGGATTTCACCATGGAAGCAGAGAAGAACTAGATCAGCCAACATGAATGCAGCTCCCAGGAAAAAGAATGCAACACCTGAAGTAGAACTGAGCAGCCCCTTCTTCAAAATCCACTGTCACTTTAGTAGCCTGAACAGAGTCCTGTGTTCCCCACTGCTAAGTTCTGGCCCGCTTTGACCACTAGCTGAGTTACATTCCTAGTACAGGAAAAAGGAACCACATTCCATAATTCAGATGGGATCTAGTTTTTCAGCTATTTGAAAGTCAATGGAAACACGTCAATTAAGTCAACTAAGAGCTGTGAGCAGAGCCAGGTCAGTCCTATTCAGAAACCATGGCCCCTGAGGAAGTCAGTTTCTAGGTTTTAGGTTGCGAGATCAAGCTTTTCCCTAATCCAGGAAAAGTTTGGGGCCAGATTTAGATAGTCTATGGTACTTTCTAAGGTACCCCATGTGCCAGAATGTACCAGCTGCCATCCCATCCATCCATCCCTCCCTCCCTCCATAATTATTGCCTCTAAGCAAGACTGGTTTTAAGTATACACTCATTAATTGCTGATTTCTTTGGCATTCCACTTGGGCCCATTAAATGAGTTTATATTCCATTTCCAATTATCTGTAAATAAAACATAACAGCTACACAGGCACCAAAGGAGAGAGAAGGCAGAAATGGAAGAGAGGATAGTCAAGAGAGCTTTTTGGATTCAATTCAAAGAAGTTTGTCCTTGATTCATGCAGTACCAAATGCATGTGAGGCTCTGGGACTTTTTTAGATTGAAAGAATTCTTGAAGTGATTTGAATTTGCACTTTGAAGTTTCACCCACTTCACATCAACTGAACATCCTCGCCCCCTGGTCAGTACTTCCTAAAACACAGGCACTTATCTAGTGTCAATCTCAGATTATCCAAGCAGCGCCAGATGAGCCGTTTCATCTCTGTGCCTCCATTCCCTCCCATCCCCTCCCAAAGGAAATAGATTATTCTTGCCTACATGCCAGTATTTTCCAGAACCTGCATATTTCCTGGTTTTGGCACTGATTCAAAAGCTACTTAAGGTCAATGCAAAGATTTCAACTGATTTTCCTGGGCTTTACCTTGGTTAATAAATATACTCTGAAGTCTTCGAACAAATGGCACTGTAGAAACGCACGGTTAGTACCAGTGCATCTTACTCTGTCTTTAGTCAGTTCTTTGGCTGGCAATATTCCCGCAGAAGACAGGCTGAGTGAAAGCCAAGTGTCAAGCTCCAGTTTTCACCCATTGTCTTCTAAAACAACCGACTTGTAATGCAAATTGTTCTGCTTTGTTAGAAATGAAGTGTAGCAACTCACCAGAAGTGTTTATTCCCAGGGATATTTCTTGATAGGCAAGATGCATTGCACCCAGGCAGGGAGATCTAGCTTTTTGTTACATCCTAGGCAGTGCAAGCGCAAAGAGAGCTTCCCTAGTGAGCAGAACTATCCCTATTTCCTAAGTAGGGAAGAGATAATGACAGTTTAAAGCCAAGCTCCTGTCAGACAACAGGAAACCTCCCATCAGCCTCAAAAGTGCCCAGATTTGTCTAGTGAATCAGTAGCACAGGCAGAAAACTGGCTGAAACCTCACAGGAGTGAGAGCAGGAGCTCCACTCCTTCTTTAGCATTGTCTAAACTGCTTGCATTCATTTAGTCATGTTGATGAATGGTTGCTGGCTTTGGCCATTCACCAGTGCTGATGCTGAGAAACAGTGTGGAGGCACTCCTGGCTGTTTAGGTCCCCTTTGTTTTCACACTGATCTGCTGAGGTCTCTAACTCTCAGTGTTTAGTGCTTAAGACCCTGACGGGAATCTTCCTGTGGTGAAGATCCACCACTAGATACTATTGGAAAAGAATCCTGCCCGACAGAGAAATCCTGCAGCATTTCCTCAGTGTCTCCCAAGTTATAAGGGTTTACCTCTTAACAGGGTTGCTGAGATGAACAGATGCGCCTTGACCTGAAAATTCTCAGCATTTTGATCAGTGTATTAACACACAGCACTTGAATTGTCAAAATCATTTACACCTCCAAACACATTCCTTTTGCCAGGCAGTGGGAAGAAGTGTGTTCAATGTCTAACAAAGGCACTGACCTGTATGTGAGACACAGCTGGCTCTTTGGATCATACACCCAGTAATGTTGTTTGTCAAAGCAGGACAGATAGCAGTCCCTGGGTCTGAATTGACACTCTGGAGTCACACCAGCCATGGCAGACATTTCTTTCTGGTTTAGAAGAGGTGCCACATGCACAGAATGCCCTGTAAGCTTTCCGTGGTGCCGTTCAAGCAAGTGCACTGTGTCAGATGGGTAAGCAGGGAAAGTCAGTCGTGCTGCTTCTCACAAGCTGCTGCCCAGGGCTGGGCAAGAGCGGCAGCATTTATGGTCAAATGAAAGTCAGGAATCAGTAGGTTTCAGGGCACGTTTCTATGACCTGTTACTAAGCAAGTTCATCTTCAGATCCTGTTACAAAGATGTGCTGCAGCATTCACCCTCAGGGGTTGTCTTTGAGGGGCAGAGGTTGAAGATTTCAGTTTCTGTAGCCTAGGATGTCTTCAAGAAGCTGTCAGCATCTTATTTCTGTCTGTCAAGTAATACAGCAAAACCATCGGTTCAGCTCAGAGAGGACCCAGGGAACAAGGAAGAAATGGGTAACAATAATTCATTATTAGACCTGAGCTCTTGACTCCTTCCACCAGTGGATAGTTTAGACATCTGAGATCAAACACATGGCTTCCAGCAGGATGGATTTCCACATATATCTGCTTGGCCCTAACAAAGTAACAGCTAATTGAAGTGGAGACTCCAGCCTTTGAACCCTACCCATCTATTGTTTGGGGCTCGGGGCTCACAGTTCTTTGTGCATCGTTTGCAATGTTCATGCAGCGAAAGGCATCTTTTCTGATTCAGCAGTCTGTGTGAAAGTGGGAAGGAAATACTGGGGGAAGTGGTAAGCCACTGTATACATACATATTGTAATGCTGTCTGCACTATCACTGTAAGAAGACATCTTCATCCCTAAGGAGACTTCTGTTTTAGAGATGGAACTGTTTCTGGTCCTTACTCACTGAGTGAGTAGCGATATGAGAGAAGGTGACGGCCCCCAGTGCTGAAAGATCCACAGCAAGAATGAGACTACATGGAAAGAAAGTAACTTGCAGAAACAGTGCAAGGATAATCTATTCCAGTCTCAAAATGATGTGCCCAAGCCTGCAAGTCAGTGTTCTTGCTTTGCTGTTAACACTGTTGGTCAAGGGGTGCACAGGCAGAAAATTTAAAGCTACTGCTTTCACATCTCACTGGAGGAAAGGTTAAGTAGTGAGTGAGCTACACGGTCGTGGGTAAACACCCAGCACCTGCATGATATAGGGAAGCCTGCAATGAATTTGGTGAGTACAGTGACCCCAGGGAAATTAGAGTTCAGGGAGCTGCTTTCAGAGAATTGTGATGTATTGATGCTTATGCAAACATATAATGCAGAAGAAACATACATAGAAGAAGAAATATACTTAAAGCAACAACAACAAAACTGGCATCGAGCCTCACTAAAGATCCCTGCAAGTTATCCCATCTCTGAACTGGGAGGCCTCCAGTTTGTCCATAGGCACAGATCCAGGTTTAGGGAAAGAGTAGCAGGGGCTGCTGAACAGAACCAAAACCAACATCAAAACAACTACAGCAGTATTTGCCAGAGTAAACAATTTACATGAAGCTGGAAAGCTTACTCATAAATCATAATCCAGTGCACTCTCCACAGAAACAATTCAAGAGACAAGGAGGATAACATAAAGGTCATGAGCAGGTGAGGAAGGTGGTGGAGCAACAGCACCATTTCACCTCCCAGTGGGGTATCTTCTGCAGAAGGAAAGCCCAGCTGTGTAATGGAAGGTAAGGTATATGACACAGACTGCCAGCAAGGAGGATTTCTATAGTGTGATAACAGTGCCAGCGAGATTCACACATGCAAGGCACATCTCTGAAGACTGCTATTCAGCTGCCATTGTAGTAACTCTGCTCTAAGATCAATGACCAATTTGGTTTCTGCTGGACTGCAGACCTAGCTGCCATGTAATACTAAACAAAATGATGAGCAGGAAAATGAGCAGGGAGGAATGCATCCGTGTGACAATGATATGCGTTGGCCAGTGCAGGGCAAGTGCAATTCATAGTAGAAATGCATTATTCTGTACAAGAAATAGCAACTTATTATGTGCTTGAAATAGTTTAACACATCCTACTCTCAGGAACGATTCAAAGGAAGCCACAGCTATGCCTCAGAAAAGTTAGGAGCAAAACCATAGCAGTGGGAAGAATTTCAGTATTGATGTGTGGAGTGTACTAAAGCAAGCTTACCTGGATGTCAACATCTCCCTGAAGGTTAGAAGCATGATGACTTCCTTATCTCTCTGGGTCTACCACAGCAACATTGCACCATTTCTCCTGATAACAACCAGAAAACAAACTGCTTTTTATTGCTGTGGAGTTGACCAGACAGGACACAGTTGAGAGTGCCAACATGGTGTCTGTCCAGGAGCAGCATGATAAGGGCTACTCTGCAAGCGAGGGCAGCAGGAAGCTGAGGGTGACCTCAACACAGGCAGGGCAGCGCCTTCACCATCTTAGTCTCACAGTACCTGAGCAAGGCAAGGTTGTGGCAGCCCACTGACAGGCCCAGACAGGCTGAAGTGATATGTCAGGTCAGGGGGCCTGATCAAAAGCAGTAGGAGATGGGGTCAGAGCCAAGACTTGGAACAAAGCTACTTACAATATAGGCCTGGCATCCAGCCTTGAAAACCAGCCAGGATGAGGCAGAGGTACACCTAGGACACAGCTCAAGCTACTTCTAGGCACCTGAGTCCTTAAGCAGAGCATGTGCTGGTGCATTTAATAAAGCCCTAATAAAGGCTGAGCAGGGCAATTAAAGTTAATTGATGGCCTCAGGTCCCAATAACACCCAGAAACGGCCTTTCCAAGCAGTATTTCAAACTTTCAGTGTGAAAACCTCAGGGAACAAGACATGCTATTGCTTAGTTTAACGTACAAGATCATGGTGGAATGCCAGAACATCCTCATCACGTGTAAGAATAAAGAGGTTATTGTAAATCTTTTCTAACACTGAAGCAAAATATGTCAAGAAGGTGAAAGCCCTGCAAGGCTAGGATAAAGTTAAACATTGACCCTTTTGTGCCCCCTGTGAGACTACTGAAGTACAGAGTTCTGCTGGCCTTGACTCTCAAGCCAGCAAACAACAAAGAACAGATCCACATCTGTAGACATCTATAGACTTTTTATGACAACATGAAAAGCCACTAAGCCAAGCCCTGGTTGTATCATGAAAATGAAGTATGCAGTCTGCCACAGGCATACCTAGAGTTCACGATCATACACAGCATTAAAATGATAACTTCTGCAAAGGACTGGACTCTTAGAAACTGAGATACATTAAGGTTGTGATGGGAATCCAGGAACTTATGAGAAAAGACAATTAGATTCTGCCTACACCACTGAAAAGCATACAAGCCCTTGAATCAGGCCATATATTGTGGGTACATCGAGTGTATTTCAAGCGCAAATCTACATGTACATGTAAAACCAAGCTTACCTCATGTCATCAGCACACACCTAACTAGCATCTGCATTCAGTGTGGGCAATGGGAGACACACTGTTTCCAGGCTGAGGCTGCCACCATGATTCATATGTACCATCACAGTGATACCACATGGACAGCGTTGGGCAGATAAGACCTCTGTTTGGTCCATAGGGTGCCATACACAAGGATCTCTGGGAATTGCAGGTGGCCCAAGGCTGGAACATCCTTATAGAATGATCAGATGAATTACAGGCTGGTGATGGATATGAATAGAGCATGCTGAAGGGAATGCACTACATTTGCCAAAGTGTGTAGACATAACCAGTGAAACAGCATGAGAATAGCCAGGGAGTTACAAAAAGACTTTTGAAAGGAAATCACATGGTAGGAGTCAAACTTGAAATGCTAGGATTTCTGGGACTTATTTGAGAGATCCTTGGTGACTCTGGAAAAGGTCCCTCTCTGCTTATCTTGAGTTTTACATTCTTCCCTAGCCAGCTGCCTGTCTGCTGGAGGCAGGACACTGGGCCTGAGACACGTGGCCAGGATGGCCATGCTTGTGAGATACCTGAACTGAGTGAAGAGTGTAGCATCTAATAACAGCAAGAGGCTTCAAAACCCCAGCCCATCTCACAAGAAAGGGCCAGATGTGACAGGATCGCGAGGAGTTACTCAAGCAAGGGCAGTATTCAGGAGTTGACTGAGTTTTGCAGGGGCTGGCATACACAAGCCACCTTACTCACACAATGGATCAGAGGGCACTGCAAGACATGACTAATTAGCACTAATTGGGAACCCCTGCTCCAGATGCTGTTCCCTTTTAAACACGGCAATCTTGGGGAAGATAGTGGAGGCCGCCAAGGAACAGATGGCAAAAGCAAAGGGAGTAGAAAGGGATGTATGCCAAGTATCACAGGACAACCTCCCTGAATAACAGAACCACCCAGTGTGAAGACTTGGCCAGAAAAGCTACACTTCTTTACCTGAGAAGTAGTTTCCTACAGCTCATGGCAGGAATGACAAGTGGGAACGACTGTCGAAAGGGCTATCAGGATAGACAGGCCACCATTGCAGCAAAACAGCCTGAGGCTGTGCTCAGGAGTACGTCTGCTTCTGAGATCAAGTGGTCCTGTAAAGGATGTGTGTGTCAGTCAACAGTTTGAGCTACAGTAAGATATAAGAGCTGAGGTACTGCAGCCTTGAGAGAGAGGGGTAAATACCACCAAAGGCAATGGAAGAGAAGCAGCAGACAGCACACCCAAAGAAACAAAAGCCCCAGGTTCAATACACTGCCAGTGGCCCCAGAGAGATTTAAGGCTCTCCTCCTGCCTCAAACTGCATCAGCCCCAGGTCAGGGCAGGTTTCTAGAAGAACCTGAGGTCCAAAACGTACCAGGACCTGTGATTTTCCCATTGAATTGGCTTTTGTGCTGCTGAGGGTGGGAAGAGCTGTGCAATAAGACGCACAGGAACGCCTGACCCGAAGCCCCTCTCTCCAGTTCTTTCAAAACAAATAGTATGTAAAAAAAAGGAGCAGGTTTTAAGCAGCCTTGGTTTGCAGCCAACATGGGCACATGGTTAGCTTTAGCAGGACTGGACAGCATATGGCACAGCGACCTGGCTTGTTGTGAATAATGGAGTATAATAAAACCTGTCAACCTGCTATTGGCAGCTAGGGTGAGGAAAAAACTCTGTGCGCAGACAGTTTGAGAACACTGACTTGTCACTGCCATGCAAAATATTTTCTGGCAGTAAATATACATTCAGAAAGTGCCTCTCAGCATAGGGGGTTTATCCTCAGTTCCTGAATTTCCACAGGAATCCTTCACTCCTGTGAGGATAGCAAAGTGGGGAATGCTAACAGCTGGGAGGAACAAATATCAGGTGCAAGGGGAGAGGAAGGAGAAGGAAAGGAGCCAAGAAGCAGATCTAGAAGCAAGAAGAGGTAGAAGGGGTGGTAGGACAGCAGTCAAGGCCACCAGCAGGTGTGTTGGCTGAGAAGCACGTGAGGGAGCTGCGTGGTGGCAGAGATGCAAGAGGGGCAATGGTGTTTCCTCAGCCAGGCAAAGGCAGGAGGAGGCAGGATCCTGTTGGAGAGGGCAGCCCTGGCTGGCTATGTGGTGGAGGAGGTCTTTTTGGCTGATGAGGGGGCAGCATTTTGAGTGCTAAAGCTTGAAGGCAAGGGATCAACAGAGGGGTTGGTTTGCAATCCATCAACCCAGCCAGTGCCAGCGGGGAAATGCGGGATGAGGGAAGTGCAGGTCTTTGCCTGTGACAGTTCCGTCAATGCCTGGTTTCTGCAACATCTCTGCAGAGCACATGAGGCCATGAGCTGGGCTTGCAAGTGCAGGGCTAGCTGATGTGCAGAGGAACCCAAGCCCCAGTTCCACTACCACACTGGGAAGTCTGTGTAGAGCTCTGCCACAGCAGCACGGGGCAGAATTACCCTTGAATTGTCATGTCTTGAGTCATCAGCTTGAGCTTTGATTTTAGGCTAAATCTCTGGACAAAAGCAAGTACTGCAAAGGTTAAGGGCAGCTCAGCCTGGGCTTGTTTGTGCCCTGCAATGCTCTTCTTCTAGCCTTGGATTTGGCTGTTTTCTGCCATTGTCTTGAGAGCGTAGCAGGGAAGCAGGAGCAGTGCTCAGTTACTACATCCTGCCATTTCAAGCCATTTCAAGTGGGTTTTCTTGAAGAAATCACTGAAAGTGCCCCTCTTAGAGCCTCAAATGCCTTAAAATGTTGCTACTGCTGCTCGGGGTGGCTGGTTTGTACTAGCAGTGGCCTGCCTTAGCTGTGCTAAATGCACTTACATGGGAGCAATAGCAACAATCTGGAATTCAGAAAGTCTACAAACAGGCAGCCCTGTTTTAATTAGTTGAGTACAGAGACTAATTAATATGCAAATGAGGAGCTTACCAATATTAATCATCTGTTTTACTAGGCTGCTTCACTAAAGAGTTTCCAAGGAATTTGCAGATGAAGTTTCCATGACATTAAAAATCAGCTCAACACTTCTCTAAGAAATACTCTCCACTTAATGTAAGGGAAAGAGAGAAAAGGAAAGTGGGGCTTTGTGGGGTTTTGAAGGCAAACAGCAGTGAGTAAAACTAATTTCATCTTTGGCAAGTGTCGCACAGGCTGACTGACTCAACCTCTTCCAAACCCTAGCTGAAAACATTTCATCAAGCTACACACCAAAAAGCACTTGGACCCGTACCGGTGTGTGCACATCTGTGTATGGATGTGGGCATACCTGCTTGCGGAGCAGGACAACTGGCTAAATAATTGCAGAATTGACTAAAGGCATGACTGGCTGAAAAATGGCCATCTACCTTTGACATCTCTCAGTAGCTGTCAGCACTGTTGAACGTAACACGAGTAAAATCATTCTGGGGTGAATCTTCTGTAATTTTCCTATCTCTATTACTATCCTATCTCTGTCTGTATTGCTAATGCCTTAGAACACAGGAACTGAAATGCTGCCCCTGAGCTAAGCCACTTTTTACTCTGCTAGGTTTACATTTTGCACTTGGCTGGGCTTCTAGGTGAGTTTGGTGGAGCTTCTTGTCAAATCTGCTCTCTGATCCTCTTACGTTACTTCAATGCAATTGCATACAGGTTCCCCTCCCTGCCCCAGGGAACACAGAAATCAGATAAAGAACATTTTCATTTCTAACAAATCTGGCAATGCATTTCTGTGCCTCCTGGTTTTCCTTTCATTTCCCTTTACCCCATGTCCTCCTCTGTTCAAAGCGGAGCCTAAATTCTTGGCGTGATGTGTCCCTTTAAATGACTTGAAAAAGTGAGAATGAGGTCTGCAAATCTCTTCTTGAGTCACAGGTGGGACCAAAAGTCTGCCAGCAAGACAGCCTTAAAAATGAATCCAAAAACACTGGCTGATCCTCAGTGCCAGTGAATGGAGCTTGGCGGGTGGCTGGGATTAAAGAGGTTCCTGAGGTTGCAGAGCTGGAAAATGGAAATAGCTCAGCAGCACCTGCCATCACTTCTGAGATAGGCTTCTCCCTCCCGGCTGACTGCCTGAAAGATACACATTTCATTTAGTTGGAAGCAAGACCTGGGCTGATGCTGCCCTTGCTCTTCATTCACCTGTACTTAAGTCACAGCCAGGACATGTTTCCTCCCTGAGCTGGAGATACTGAGATGAGAATAGTTGGGGTCTGTTCCTATTCTCAACACACCCTGAAAACTCCTACTGATAACCAGCTTTCCTATAGCTGCCTTTAACATGGAAAATGGCTTTAATTTTAGTTTTTGCATTTAATGCAGGAACATTGCTCATTCTTTCTCCTAGCACTGTCTCTTTTCATCATCCCTTTCATGATGCTTTTAGCTCCTGGCCTCAGGAGCTCTTAGGGTGATGAAGTGACGCCAGGGGAGTGCCAGAGGTGGAGGTCCCACTTGAGGTGCTTGTGGGACCTTGATGGGGACAGGGCAGGGATTAAAGGGAAAGGAAGGGCTATGGGTGCACGTCTGAAAGATCTCGATATGCCTGGGGATAAAGAAGGGAAGAAAAGGTGGGGAAATGAGGATGGCGAGATGTCACGTTAGCATGGGATGGTCGGATGGTCTATAGGCTTTGAATCCACCTTGGAAACAGAGTTTAATACTGACTGCCCTGCCATTGTGAGTGCATGAGCTCTGATACTCCTCATCATCCTAATGAATCTGAATTTGGCTTTTATGGAAAGAGCTGAGTTGTGCTCTCAAACCAAAGAAGCTCCCCTGTGTGTTTCAGCAGGGCTGGGGTATTAGGTGGGTGAGAGTCTGTCCCTCCATACTCCATGCAGTACAAACAGCTTTGCTTTCTCTCTTTCTTCTTACTAAACATTTCTGGGTAAGGCTTCCCTTGTTTGCTCCTGTCCCAACATTGTTTGGAGAAGGTCTTCTTCTTGGTGACACGAACATGCTGGTGTGATAGTGCTCCTCTCCCATCTCAGCCTACCCTGTCCCACCTTACACAACCCTTCCCCCATAGTCCATGCCTTCCCCACCTACCTGTCACAACCCCCATCCTGGATCCCATCCCGGACCCCATCCCCGTGCTCCCATACACCTCCCACATGCACGAAGATCCAAGCTTTGTTCCTTCAGGTGCTTGTGGTACATCCCATTTCCTCTCTCGTGGCACTACCAAGGCCTGAGCTGCAGCCTGGGGATGGACCAAGCCAGGAGAGAGAAGGCTGGCAAGCTCCCCACATCTGTTAAGGGTCCTCTTCTCCCTCATGAATGCCTTCCTGCTACCTCTTAGTCTCCTACCCCTAGCCACCAATGTGATAGAAGTAAATCCTTCTACAGAGCTAATGAATGGCTAAGGCTCATCTTTCCCTGATAAGCCCACCTTTGAGTGGTCACGAGGAAATTGCAGGTTGCAGACCCCAGAATGAACATTTCAGAAGGTTGCGAGTGACTGAAAATTGGCAAATGGGACCAAAAATGTTTAGCTGGCTTTAGTGTAGCTGTCGCTAGCACGACACCCACATCAGCAGGCAGAAAGGCAGCGAGCGCAAGAGGAGGGAAGGTGCAATAAATGCAGCCAAGTTGTGTAAAAAGCAAAGAGCTACCATTTTGTTTGTATGAGTAAGTTGAAGTAGCCTCAGAGATTGGGATCTGTGAAATAAGACCTTTCTAAGCTTAAGACTAATAGTAATACTCTCATGAAGGGAAAAAGACCCTATTGATTGAGAGATTTTTAACAGGGAAATGTTTTTTCTCTGTGTTTACAATGCAAATAACACAATGCTACAGTTTGGTCAGGGAAGGAAGAAATCATGTAGAAACTGGCTCAGGGAAGAGCAGGCAGCTTGTCTTTCCTTTTTCCATGGGAAGGTGAGCAGAACTGAATGAGATTAAAAAACTAGCAGGATGTTTCAGGCTGTTTTATAGGGAATATCCATTGTGTCATTGGCCAAATTTCTGTGGTCATTTTGCTTTGGTTTGGGTTTGGTTGGGTGCTTTTCTTTGGTTGGTTTTGTTTTGGTTTTTTTAAGATTTATTTATTATTTTTAACATGGCTTCATTAGTTTTATTGCATGTTAAAAGTTTCAGGAGAAAATGAGGAGTGACTTTGTTCTTTGAAGGAAGCAGAGGGATAGGAGTAAAGCAGAAGCAGTGAAGTGTCTCATCTCTGGTGCAGAATCCTATAAAAAAGACCATTGAAATGGTCCTTCCAAGCCCTGATGTCCTGTCACTTGATAATCCCTTCAAAACAGTGTAAACCTCAGTGATTATTAATATATTTTGAATTGTTTATATGATTCTTGAGGGGGAAAAGAAGCTTCTGCCGTTTTAATTCCTTTGTTAATGTCTTTATGAATGCAATTAGCACTTCATTCACGCTTCTTTGTTTCTGGATCCCATCACAATATGGCTTATGCCAAGTTTCCTCTCCCAAGAGAGGTGAGGCATCCTGCGGCACTCCACTCGGCTGCGTGGCTGAGCACTGACAAACTCAATTTACTGTAGGAGAGCATGAGATGACACCGTGCAGACGCTCTTGCTGTGATATGGACAAATAGCCTCTTTCTCTCATTCCAAACAAGACATCACCTATTCCGGGGAAATGTGTCTCTACACAGGTAAGTGAAAGAAAAACAAGGTTGAATTACCTGCCGAGAAAGTAACCTACCCCAGCTGGTCTTAAAAGTGAAATACATGGTTATTCAGTCCTTTTTTGACTGCTGTACCTCACCTTCTTAAAAGATACACATTCAATTGCTTTTCATTTCTAAACATGCCACTAAAGTCACCCCTCTTATAGCCCCATCAGTCTCTACCATCCTAACCCAGTGATGGGTTTGGCCCCTCTATTTTTTCCCTGTCTGCTCCAAATGGCTTTGACATGAGCTGAGCACCATGAGCTCCATTTCCTGAGGCTGTACAGTTGGAAGCTGGGCCTTTACATTGCCAAGGGCTTGGGCTTACTGGGATCTGATCCTGTCCTTGCAGAGTTGATTGTTTAAAATGACTACAATTATTCCACCCAGGATGGGCTTCCCCAAGGTAGCAGGGTGGAGGCAGTTTACAGTGTTGTAGAGCCTTTCTCCATCTTTTTATGCAAGTTCCAGGCTTTGCCTTTCCGCATGCATGCTGGCACACAAAGCGCATCAGCAGACACTTAAGTCCAGACATTCCCTGGGGGCTGCAGATACCCTTTTACGCTGCCCCCACATCCCCAAGGAACCCACTTCCAGGTAAAGGGGGTCGTTGTTTCCATCACTAAACAGAAGGGAGGGAAAATCCGTGGGCTAAGAGTGCGAGGAAAAGAGACAGGAGTACTTTATCGCTTATTAAATGTGCAATTCAAAACCTGGTGAATAGGGAGATGAAAAGCTCCTGCTGAGAAATGGAGAGAGAAATTGCATTTTGGCCTTGGGGAAACCTGTGCCTATCATATTAAAGATGTGCAAATAAATAAATAAAGGCAATAGCTGGATTTACGTGTCTAATATCCTCGCATGCCGTGATCAATGTCCATATTTTACTTTTTTATGAGGTTCTCCAAAAATCTATGGCCCTTCCCTTTATTAATTGTAGATCCTCATTGCAAAGGTCTTTCACATGTCTCCAGCAACTAGGTCTTAGCTGTCAACTCCATTAAATTCTATTATAATATGGCATGATTGAATGCTCCAGTGGGATTGGCCAGCCACTGTGTATTAATATATTATGGAGCTTGCAGAGGCAGGCACCAGCACCTTGCTGCACTCACAGAGATGCTGTGGTGTTTACATGCTCTTTCTCCTCTCCATGCACGTCTGCTGGTTCAGTGGAAACTGGCTGTTCTGTAAATTATCCTTGCAAAAAGAGCAATGTAAACTGAGAGGGAGCTTTTCCGGGGATGTAGAAGCCAGTGGCCTACCCTCAAGTGAACAGATTCTCAATCTCTGCTTAGGATGTATTTGTATGACTTTAATTAGTTTGTGTTTGTACAGTAGGAAAATCTAGGAGGCCCATGGTATTCAACATTAGGGAATACTGAAGAGCAGAGGATTTCCTACCCTGGCAGTTAGAGACGGGGATGTGATGCTGCTGGGAGGGAGCAGAATCAGAACTCGAATAGATGGGATCACAGATGTTTTTTATAAAGTAGGATACACCGAAACATCACCCGTGGCCATCTATAAGTAAGGAACTACTTCTAATCAAGACAGCTTTTACTGGGAAGGAGGGAGGTTGCGTGACATTCTTTTCAAAGGCTGAGGAGAGGACTTTTGTAGCACAAACACCACCTCCTTCCACACCAAAAGCTCTGTTTGCTGTTCCTGTGGGAGGAAGAAGTCCCTGATATGGCTGCAAAGCTTGTCTTCACACTCCCTTACTTCTCCCAGGGCTCAATCAGCCAATGAACGCAGAGCTTGAGCTGAAACAGCCTCCTGCAAGCTGCTCCCCTCTCCAAAGGGGAGGAGAGTCCCTCGCATGCCAGTCTCTTGCCCCATCACATTTCCTATTCATCATCTCACACCAAGGCTCACCTCTCCTTGCAGGTCTGGAGGTGGCCAAATCTTTGCACCTCTTGGATATTTGCACCAATTCAGGATGATGTTTTGCTCCAAGAATCAGATGGGGCTCAGCTGCATTAATGTCTAGTGGTCCTTTAAATCCCTGTAGCATACAAAGGAGTTTGGCATATAATATATAGGCATAGTTGAAGACCTGTGCCTCTTCAGGACATTGCATGTAAACTGGAGAGGATGCCACCTACAATGACACTCTTTTGACAATTTAACCCCACCCTCAGTGTGTATTTGCAGCTTGAACTGAGCAACCCAACTAGGGCACTTTCTACTTCTACTAGGAAGACAAAAAAGCAAAGCAATATGGCAGGCTCTAATTGAAAATCCATGTAATTCAGAACTGGAGAGAAAACATGTAAAGGTGTATCCAGCTCTCAAACCACATGTAGCTCCATGAGTCCTCTGCTTATCCAGGAATGCTCTGATCTGATGCATTTCCTAGTTAGTGGCAGAAAGTCAGCACTTCTAGGTCCCTGGAGAGCTCTGCTGGGTTACCAGCCCCTCAGCCCCTCATGGCTGCGTGCACTGAGGCTATTAGCTCCCTTTGCCTGTGTTTACACTTCACATTTCCAAAGCCCTCTATGGTACCATGAGCAGAAAAGCAGCCAGGGCAGCACCAGCCACAACACTACAATGGACGAGCTTTGATGAGCCTTAGCTCTGTGGATGCAGCCAGAAGACACAGCCTTTTTGGGGCCATACTGAGGTCAAATCAAAGGCTAGTTCATGTCTGCCCAGCCAGAATATGGCTAACAGGGAATCAGGCCGGGCTTTGCTTACCTGAGTGGTGCACTGTAGGTGTGTTATTGAGGGGTGGCTGCCACAGTGTTGTTGCCTGAAGTGCAGCAGCATCCTCCTTCTCCCCCAGTTCATGCAGGATCACATTCTGCACTGCACGGTTTCAGTTCCTGTGCTCCTAACACGCTGATTGCCAGGGTCAGAGATGTTGTCGTGCCCAACTCAATCTGCTTTTCAAGACGGAAAACTCACCTAATTCCATAATTCATCCTTAGCATCACACTCCACTTGCTTCCAAACAGGAATCATAGACAGATTGATTGATCTGTCACAACAAGGGCTAAAGATGGTCTAGTATTAGGGGCTGAGGCCAGGGAGAAAAAGATGCTGTTCGTACTAATAGATTGCAGTTCTTTTCCCGGAGGATACCATTGCCTCCAGCCAATTCAAGAGACTAACCATCCAATTTAGAAGAATAAAAATAATCATTATGGTTACAACAGTGACCATGGGTGGGTGAAGCAAAAAATCAAACCTTTGAGAGAAGGGAAAGGGGAAAGGAGAAATGGAAAAGGGGAAATGGGAAAGGAGACAGGGGAAAGGGGCAAAATGGAAAAGGGGAAATGGGAAAGGAGAAAGGGGGAAAATGGAAAAGGGGAAAGGGGAAAGAGGAAATGGGAAAAGGAAAAGGGGAAAAGGGACAAGGGGGCTTCTGCTTTCCCAGATATGTTCTTCACCTTTGTGCCTGTGCCCTGCAGGGAGGAAAATGAATCTGCTTTGTTCCTCCTGGAGCCAAGTCAAAGGGTGACTGTAAAACAGAAGCACGGGCTACGTTTTCCTGGATCTGAGGAAGACGTAAATGCGTAAAATGTGCTGGAAGTGGTTTGGGTTTTGTGTTTGCTTCTTTCTTTCTTTTTTCATTATTTCTCTCAGGAATGGTCTGACAGCCCCAGGCTGGAGTATGTGTCTCTCCCAACTACTCTGTCACCCGGGTAACCATGGAGACCATGACGATCGATTAGATGCCATCTGATCTCAACCTCATAAAAAAAGCCCCACGTGCGCCCGTGCGCACACATACGCACTGCACGCCCTGACACAGAAAACAACAGAGAAACCCCAACAGGCAGCAGATGGCAACCAGGCCACTGGACCTGTCTCCAGAGAGAGGGCGAGGGACTGAGAGGGAGGCGGAGGGAGGGTGTGAGGGGAAGGGGGAAGAAAAAGACAAAGACAGGAAAGGTGGGGAGGGGGGAGACAAAGAAGCAGAGGGATCAGGAGAGAGAAAGGAAAGAGGGAGAGGTGGGAGTGAGTCCGTATCTGGTGTGACGTCCTGGGGACTTCTTTGGGTAGAGCAGCAATCATTCATGCTGCCTGCAACTCTTGTCTTGCTCTGAGGACAGAGACTGAGGATGAGAGAGATCAGGGAAGAGAAGTATAAAAATACTAGGTCAAATCCAAGGGAAAGCCTGTGGAAGCGTGGTGTGTTTTTGTGCACTTCTGCCCCTGCAATAGCGAACATGCCCTGCAACTGGCCAGCCAAACAAGGTGTCTAAGGATGTGAGAAGGGGTCCAAACAGAAATCAGAGCTTCTCACCCCACCAAGGCCAAAGCCAGTATAATCTGAGATCTCCTTCACTAGCTCCGTGCCACCAAGAGGACTGATGCTATGCTCTGGTCATCCTACTGGGGGTCTGCGCACTGTAAGGGATGGAGCAAGAGTATTATAAAGGGATTTTGGAATTGCAGGACAAGTGCTTGGGCTGAGATCCCAACAGTGTCCCACACTGGGGCTCAGACCATTACTCTATTTGGAGATACCAAAATGAGACAGGTCAGAGCCCCTGTAATATCTGAGGTTGCTTCTCAGATTGACCCTTACTCTACTTGACAAAGCAATGCAAACTTCAGTGAAAAACACTAACCATGAAATTCAGAGAATGCAGATCCTTAGGATGGCTCATAGCCCAAATCCTTATTTTTGGAATGATCAGTTTTCCTGGTTTCTTCTCTGAATCACTTCTATTAAAATAAAGCTTCCTTTACCTATCCTCAAGTAAGCATAGAAGGAAAACGAACAAGAAAACCAAGAAGAGTTTAGTGATGGTGAACTGCACCCCTGAAAGCATATTTCTCCTTCAAGGAAGATGATGGCACAAAGTCATCTTCTATTCTCAGCTATCCCTCTGGAAAGTCACATGGAATATTTCTGCAGCCAGAAAGGTACTCTTGATTTGCAATGAAGAATCTGAAAAGGCAGCATGACCAGTCATCTCACACAGTCTGATAAAGTCTAATGTAATCCACCAGACCACAATGGTTATTCCACCCAGCCTTTCATCAGAAGTGTCCTGCACTTCTCTAAGCCAGTGACACTGGATAAGTGTTGTTAATCAAGGGATGAAATTGCTCTAAGGCTAAGAGTCTGGCTGTCTAGCATGTGTATGATTCTTCACATGAATGGGAAATGGATCAAGGCATCCAGAAAGAGCAGAGTTCCAGGACCATTGAAGCAGTGTCATGTCTAAAGACCAATACTGTTTCAGATAAACTTTGTTTTACTGAGTACTAGGGTAAAAGCAGACAGAGCCAAGGAATGTTCCAGGACCTGTGTTACACAGCACAAAAAATACCCAAACCATCAGTATCCCAGTCCACTTCTCAGCATGGGGGTGAAATTCTGCTCACTTGAAACCAAGAGCAAGTTAGTCTGTGGTTCACATTTTCCTCTCTGGATTTTCCTAGCAGATGAGTAATGGAGAAATAGGAGATTTAGCCCATGTTATCCAGAAATGCATGGCACTGAAATAAGCCTGTCTTGAAACACATCTTCCTTTTCTTTTGCAGAGGGAGGAAGTTAGTTAGTGTTTGGTGTTTAAGCAACTTCATCGCTCATGACCCGCTCCCATGACTTTTTTTTTCTGGGATGAGATGACAGACCCAAAATCTCACGTATAATTTCTGGCTTCACAAAGAGATGATAGAATTGATGGTTCTGGTTCTGTTAGGAACCCACCAGGGACTCACACCACACTTCCCTGCTCTTCACAGCCTTTCCCAGCTTGCATCAATTGATGGAGCCTAAAAGAGGAACCACAGCTTTACCAGCGCTGATTACACAGTAGGAGATGCTTCAGGATACCTCTGCAGCAAGGACAGATATATGCCTAAGAAGGATATATTTTATAAGGTGGCATCAAGTTGGGTGTGGGTTGGCAGGATGGAAACATGTGATGTATGTTGAAAATACTTCTAAATCCTACCTGATTAGTAAACAAACACAAATACGGGCTCAATTCCACCTCAACGGCACTGCAAGAGGAGCAGAAACTGGACAATAGGCAGAATTTGGCAGGGCTTTGCTTGACAAGCAAGCTGTGTTTCTTTTTCCAGCCTGTCAAAAGACAACTGAGAAGCTCAGTTTGGAGCAAATCATCCAAGCGTTACCCAGGGAATATTCTGAAATACACAGTAATGGAAATCAATATCCCATAATGGTGTAACACGGGAGTACAGGAAAACTGGCATGTTTGATGTCTGTGACAAATTCTGAGTATTTTGGCTTAGTTTCCATGGATTACATGACCATATCCTTAGGAACAGAGCACAGAACACTTTGATTTGGGTGACTGGCCTCGTCTTCAGAGCTCCTGGACACCCACAAACCCTCTCACCTTAACTGCTGTGGAAAATAAATGATATTTTTATTTAGATGGTAGGATCTGAGAGATTAATTTTATTCACTCAGGCGTGAGAATATAAACCACTGTGCTTGCACAGTGCTTGTGGGGATTCCTCTTCAAATGACACCTATGATGGACCCTTGTCAAACAGAGGTCCAGCAGAGGGCGATGGCCATCCCAGCATCCTCTGTGCCAAGGGCCACAGTTCCGAATTATTTCTCAGAGCTTTTCCAAGTCTTATTTAACCAACAAGACAAGAAAAATATTCTTTCTTCAAACCCAGGCTCTCAAAACCAAAGGCATCAGGTCACAAAGTGGGACAAGGGCAGACTCAATTTGAAGACTGCCAAAATGGCCTTTTTGGCTAGTGAGCTCATTGCAAATACCTGATTTCCACATAGACAAGAACAAACTATAGGGAGAAACTGAAAAGCAATAGCAATAATCCCAGAATGGGGCAAGAGGGTTTTGTTTTGAGGCAAGAGTGTGCATGAGAAAAGTATCTAGCTTGGCTATGCAGCAACCAAGGGAGAGCACAGCCTGCAATTATTCACAAGACAAGGACAGTCTTGTGGGGTGCAGTAAGGAACAAAACAAGAAAGCATACATGACATAGCAGTAAGCAAATCTGAACTGAACTCTTAAAATAGAGGTTGCCAACGAGTGGGTTTCCAGGCACACAGTCCTGAATCACCATGCGTGAAAGGGTGATGGGCAGAGCCTGATGCCACTGGAGGACCCTGATGGTCCACATGGCATGGTGCTACACACTCATGAGAAGTGTAAGAATTCATCAGCTTCCTGGGAAAACCACTCCTGCTAGCACTCCCTGAAGCAGAATAGTCACCTGAACTGAATGGAATAGTACTGAAGCATCTGAGTGATGCCATGGCTTCTTATTGGGCTGATCTGTAAGGTCCCTTCCAACCCAAACCTTTCTATGATTCTATGACATAGCTCAAGCAGAAACAAATCAAGCTTTCAAGCATGTATATCCTCTTCAGGTCTGACACCAGTGGGGTGCTGGAGAAGGTCTCATAAGGACCCTGTCTGCAATTTCAGGGTTTGAGGTGCTGGTTGATGGAAAAGCCTCCCATGGGACATGGAAGTCTTGCTGGCTGGAGTATTAAAACTAGGCAAAACACTAGTGAAGGTGCTTTAGTAGATAAGCATATGCCAGGAGAAAAAGAGAGCAGATGGGACTTCATAAATCTTTTCTATCTCTTGTTTTCATGAGTCCCTTTTCTGTTTTGTATTGCCCCATGCCTGCATGCTAGATATGTAATGGACTCAGCAGAAGGGTGATCCTACCAATATTTGTAAACTATCACTTATACGTATGTCTGGTTAAAGAAATAATGACGTTAGTACTAGTGTGAACTGGGGGCTCTGAGGAGACCCAAGCTCTAGGCTAGAAGAAAAAGGGCTTGGGAAATCCATTACAAGCAAGAGTCTTCAGCCTGGGCCATCCTTCTTAAAGGGGAATGACAACAAACACTGAAGCCTGTTTTGCTTCTGGGTCTGGGTGTTTCTGTGTCTTTGTTAAAGAAGCTAGCTGGACTTTTACCAGTCTCTGTACTTGCTCAGCCAGCCTGTTTTTATGACAAAGGCCCTCAGGTTAAAGAGCAAGAGGGCTGCTTACTCCAATCTGCTCAGGATGAGCCAAATGCACTAATTTCAAGCTCTTCTAGGTTTGTCTGCCTGTTGACTTGCCACAGTCATTGAGACCAGTCATTAAACTCCTCTTTAGATCCTTTCTCTTCAATACCACAAGTCCCATGTTTTGTTTCCATCAAATCAAAAATCATACAGAACTCTTCAGTGTGAATGATTACCATTAGCGGACGGTGTGACAACCAGTTTGATTAGCATGCTAAGATAAGTTCCCTGCTCAAGGATGCTTGAAGCTCAACATGACCTGATCTTAACTTCTAAGAACTCTATTTTTGCTTTCTTTTTTTTAACTTTCTCCTTCCTCTTTTCCTGCTCCTTTCTTCTTTCTTTCCTTTTCTTACCTTTTCCTTCCTTGCAGTACACTGTCACCTCTCCTTGCCCTTAGTTTGCGCAAAGCCCTTTTTTAACTGAACAGAGCAGGATTCAGACAAGATGACCCAGAGTGGGCACTCACAGCTTCCAGGCCTCTTTCAGGCAGCGCTTAGCCCAACAACTCTCTTCCTTATGCAGCTTTTTGTCAAGGTTTGCTCTGGATTTGATTCCTCCCCAGCCTTCAGGACTGCATCCTGCTAGCTTGATATAGTGCAATGCCAATTATTTCAGCTGTGACATGTGAGGATAAAGTTGTGGGGGAGGAAGCTGAATAGGTCCCTGATAAATCACACTGGCCAGATCTCCAGAAGCACTGAAGAAACTAATTCCCTTCAAAATCAATACTGCAATGCCATTGAGAAATCAAAGCAATGTATTTGAGTGAAGGCAGAGCTGAATATACCTGTGAAGAGGTGTCCTGATCACATACACCATGGTGCCTGATCCCCTCTCCCCTGCAATATTACAAGTCATGAGGAAGCTAATTGCAGTCCACAGGGCAGTGCAGTCATAAAGCACAGGTAAATGAGTAGAGAGCCAGGGCCAATAAAAATACATGTACAGTGGTGGAAAGACTCCTCTGCCAGCCCATTTTTTAACTCTTCTGTCTTTTGTCTTCTCTTCATGCTTAACTTCACTTCTCAGGCTTCCTAGCACTGCAATCATTATTATTATTGCTATTATTATTATCACAGTTGCTTTGTGGGCCTCTGAGATTTGCAGATCTCAAGAATAAAGCAGATGTCAGCAGCTCCAAAGGATCCTATTCCATTACACAGCAGAACAAATGAGTATGTCAAGGAAGCGCTAGCCAATCTAACAAGAAAACAGCGCAAACAGACACCAAATAAATAAATAAATAAACCCTGCAGGGACAGGCAAGCTAGTCCTGATTAGATATTATGCTAACATGATGCCTACTTTCTACGCTAACAGTGTTTTAATACATTTAAATGATACTGGGGAAATAAGTCATGAAATAGGAGAAGCAGCTTTCATGTCAGAAATGATTAAGATTATCCAAGGGGCCCAGACTGCCTCACTCATGGAAACGTGGCTCAGGATGTGGGATTATGAATGTAGCCCAAATGGTATTTACACAGTGTGTCCAGCACCATCTCATTCCCTTTGCCAATGGTTGCTTTCCCCAGCTGCTGGAAGAGCAATCCAGTTGGCAAGGAGAAGGTGAGCACTGATGTCTGCACCACAGCAAAGCCTCAGCCTCTGCTGAGGCTCCAGCATGGCCCTGGGCTTTGTAAGTAGATGCCATGAGGGGCTGAAGCCAGCTGCGTTGTTGGTGCCTGCACTTGATGGAGTGGTGCATGAGGGTGCATGTCCACCTCCTGCTTTCATGCAGAAGGGCTATGAGCGAAGCTGAGTTCTTTGAAAATGCACATTTCCAGAGTAAGGCCATGCTCTTTAGGATATTCTCTCCTAAGGCAGCTCCCTGCCTATGGCAAGGGGTTGGAACTAGATGATCTTAAGGTTCTTTCCAACCCTAACTATTCTATGGTTCTATGATTCTCCCTCCAAACTTTCCAAAAAGGGAGAAAACTGAGTCTTCTCTGACTCAACCCATAGCCTTTTGTCTTCCGCTTCTTCCCAGCTACCTCCCTATGCTCTCCCATCCAATAGACAGGGAGATGTCTTTTCTCTTGGAGGACTTGCATAAAAAGCCTCAATACACTTGTCTCATTCTATGCAGCAATGTTAATTCTGCTTGCGAAACTGTGGCCTTGGGACACCCTCCATCTCCTGCGTCTCCTGCTAAAACAGCCATTTGTTTGTAGCTACAGCCCATAATTTGCATTCTCCTGTGACCCATATTGTAATTTTCCTTGAGATGACAAGCTCTGACTGAAAAGCATACCAGTTTTCTAGCCATAGCGTATAAAATATAGATTTGGACATGAAATCTTGAATCAAGGAAGCTGAGACTTCTCATCTCCTTAAGACCTAGGGCTGTAAGAACCCAGGCTGGGCTGGAGCCACCATAGCCTGCGAGCTGGAGTCGGCTCAGGCACAGAGTGATGATACTGATCCCAATTACCAGTAACATGATTCACTCAAGTGCTCTGACAGATGAGCTTTGATGAGCTCCATAGCAGTAGTTGAAGAACTTCCTGGTGACCCTCCTGCCATTATTCCCTTTGCAGACTCTGCTGTGTCCTCCTGTGGCTCTGCCTTGGCAGAGTCTGGTGCATTAGCTTAAAAGCACTGAGACACCAGATAAAAACTGGAGCTGCTGAGACTTTCTGTCATGGGGGCAATAACTTGTGGCTGATGGATGAGGCAGATAGCTGGATATGAAAGTAGCCTAAACTGCCACAAAAGAGACTTGCCAGCTCATCTGTTAACCCTAAGTGAGTGGTGAATCAAACTGCATTAGCTTCTGCTCAATACCGGAGAGCAGCAGTTGTCAGGAGGATCGTACCCAATATTACAATGGAACAACCCACAACTTGGTCCTCATTTTAAGAGACTATGGAGAAAGTGAGCAGAGGAGAGATAGTACATGAGAAAACAAGAAGAGGACTTCAAGATGGCCTAACAAAAAACTTCATTTACTTAAGCCCAGACCTTGAATACAAACTATAGACAATAGCAAGCTAGAGTCATTGAAGTCCTAAACTAGCTCAGAGGTTGAATTTGTGGAGCTGAAGACTTGGGGATGCTGTGCTTCAGAAATGCCCCTATGGCGACTATGGCTAACCAGCACTCTATGGATGGGTTCACTTAGGAATGTTCCCCAGTCACTGAGGCCAGTGAATAACAGCATCAGCAGACCTGGGAGTATGATCTCATTTGGTTTAGCAGAGCACCAATACTTTGGTGCTCTTGGTTACTGCTCTATCCTAAGCCATCTAATGGAGGTAGGAGGAGCCTGTTCTCCTCCTGGATGGAAGATTCTGAAATCTGAGTCTTGGTGGAGGGAGGATTGGCTCATGTTCCTATCTGTCCTCTACCAGATTTCTTCTATGCCTGTGACTGACCCATACCCCATCTTCCCTTACCCATAAAGCAAGACTAGTGAAGTTATTTGCCTTTTGAAAACACTTTGAGATAAATGGGTAGAAATCCTCTCTGTGAACTCTGAAGTCATTCAACAAGAGTTTCTTGGGGCAATGGGCAGAGCCCTGAGAGGGATAAGAAAGGCAGCTGACATGGAGCTTCACGGAGCTGAACATTAAACTACAGTCTGCAAATTAAACTACAAATGTGCATTAAACTACAAAAAGAAATGGAAACATTTTCTCTCCCAAAGCCTTCAACATCAGGGATTCTTCACGACCTGGAAATACATCCACGTGCTAAGCCATATGGGCTTTTATGTGCTTTACAAGGTCCTGCTATGACCCCTAATCTTGTAAGTAAGTGTGCAGGATGAAATTAGACCCTATCAAAATGATATGAGATAGTTCATATCCCATAGAGTTTTGACCTCAGGACACCACGTACACATTCAGACTTCTCTGCATCTAACACTCTCCAGGCATATTTTCAAATTCATCCAAAATCCAGGAGGCCCAGAAGCTGTAATTTTACATAATCATGACTCCCAAAGAAATCCATACTCCCTTACCAGATACAAAGCTTATCATAGCCCTGCAGAGATGAACGCATAGGCCACAGAAGGAGTAAATGAGAATGTGAATTGCAACATGCACTTTCATAGACATGCAATTTTTCTGCCTTTTTTGTATCCTTGTTTAGATGTAGCCCTAAAGCAGAGTTTTCTTGAGAAGACAAGCAGAAAATCTGGAGCCTGAAAGGAATCTAAAGAAGCAGTCTTACAAATGTGCCTATCTGAATATATATATACATATATATATAAAGAGAGAGAGAGAGAGAATTACTGCCTTAGGATGCTTCAGTAGAGTTCCTGTAAACATCAGGCATTCTCCTAGATACAAATAGGAGTGGTCTGAGTTCATGAGGAAATCCTGTATAGATAAGAGAGGTTATTCTATCCTTCAGGGGGGCTGAATATCCTTCTGTTCTCAACTTGGTCTGAGCCCTGGCCAGCCAGTCTGCTTGGTTAGTCTTCCCTACAAACAAAGAACCATCCAGCTGAGCAGTTTGAGAATTATTTGTGATGAACAGAAATAACAGCATGGGGAAACAAAGCAGAAAATAGGGGGTGAAGGCAGGAGAGAGAAATGTGGGCAACTGACAGACTTCATATTGGGAAAGCGATCAGGAAACATGTTCAAGAAGAGACTGCAAAACCAACTTTAGAGCCTACAGCAGGAGACAGAGGTAAAAATGATGGGAATAGAAGGAAAGGCACATCCAGCAGTTTGTGAGACAGCTGGTTCAAAGAGGTTCAAAGATCAAAGAGAATCGCCAAAATCAGGAGGGCAGTGCTACATAGCCTTGATGGGGTGGGGGAAGGTGGTTAATGGAGGTGACAGAGAATGCAGAAGACACAAACCACCTTCCAAATGCTCAGAACCTGAGAGCCTGAGGTCTGGAGGCTGAGTGGCTTCTTGAAATAAATCCACTTGCCTCCTATGCCAGGAATGAATATACAACTTGGAGGAGCCAGTATAAAGGATGGAAAGAAAGGGGATATGTGACATCACCAAAAGTCCCGTTATGTTGCCATATGACTCTTGAAGAGTACATTCTGGTCCTATACCCACCAAATGACATTGCAGAGCTTGTAGCAGGAAAGGCAAGGCAACAAAGGACAAATGTATGCAGCTGCTCCCATGCAAGTTACTACATGAATAAAGTAGCAAGTAACTACACAGACTTGGGAATTTTGTGGCTGGAAAAGAGACCACTGGGAATAAGATATGATAGAGATGTACAAAAGCAGGAAGAGTGGAAAAGCTAGTGCACGGGAAGAGAAGAGCAGAGAATGGTTATTTATTGTTCCTAGAAATCAAGAAGTAGAAGGCAAATGCAGCATGTTCAGAACAAACAAAAGGAAGGAGGTGTGTGTCTGATTAAGTAAATAAGTAAATAAATGTCAAATTAATGGAAAACAAATCCAGGGATTGTTAAACCCCCAAACCAGAGATAACCAAAGTCAGTTTGCTAGAAGACAGATCGTGCCTGGTGATGTTACTCACCTTGTTCTCACCCTCCTCCTCCTCTAAGCCTCTATCACAAACCTGTATCAACATGGGGCAAGAAAGCTCTTTGACATGGCACAACAGAGTCACCCAGGTGCCTTTAAGCTAGTGACTATCTGCTCTTCCACCTGGCTGTCTGATTAAAGAGCACTCCTGAAGAGCACTCAGCTGATTGCTGTAGGCTACTTGCAGTGTGAGGCAAGCCTTAAAACGACATTTATGACTGCTTGGTTGCAAGGTCCCCATTGTGTCACTCCAACAGCTATGCTCTTAACCTTTGAACTCCATTTTGTATGGACGCATCCTATTTTGGGGTTGCAACACTAGACATTTTTCATGAGCATCTTCCAGAGGGCTCAGTGCACCCATTTATGAGATGTCTAATACTGGCCATGGCTGGGGAAAGGACACTGAACTGGTAAGAGCACCTGAATCTGCTAGTGAGGCAGTCCTTACACTGCTTGTATTACATGGAAGGGTTTGTTTTCACTGGTCATCCAGCTTAAACCGTCCAGTTATGGTCACTGGGTTTTGCTTTGCAACTTCCACTTTTTCCAAGTGAAGAAAGGAGATCTGGGGGGATGGGGTGCATTGCATCAATGAAGGGAGGAATATCTGCTTATGGAATGCAGGTGCCTTCAAAATCTTCTTTTTTTCCCCAAGAAAGAGCATTCCCCATGGCTACACACACAGACATCAGATTTAAAAATAGCCAACTTCCACCTCGACTGCGGGGGAGTGAAAGACAGAAGACAGATGCATTGGCTGCCAGCTAGTCTTGACATCCACTTTTTCTTTCCTCGCCCTGGCAGCCAGCAGTAGCGCACACGTGCACAGGTAAGGTACTCGGTGGCAAAGCACACAGCATCTGCCTCCTCCTCAATTCACTACCTGCCGCACCCCAGCCATGTGTGTCTGGGAGCTGAGTAAGCCCACAAACAGTGTTTGGTACACCACGCACGTATAAAATCACTAAGTTCCTCCTATTTATCCTGCTTAATTCACAAACTACTCATTAGTCATGTGTGTGTGTGACCTGTTAGCACGTTGCAAAGGTTACCATTCACATCTCTGTCCCTGGCTTGTTTTGTTAACTGCTTTAGTGCCTGCTCCACACAGCCGCTTTCCATGGCTCCATGCTATATAACATGTGTGTGCGTATGCACAATCGTGTTTGCAGACCCTGGCCCAGGTCAATATGGGGTGATCAGCTGCTTTCAAGGAGCCAAGCCTTGGTCTTGCTACATTCCCCCTACTCAGGCAGTAGGAGATTCCTCCTCTTTTCCCTTACTGGCTATCATCCACCCACTATTTATGCTTTCAACCAGGGGCATTCATTGAAAACATAAGGCGCTACTGCCCACTCAACACTACTCTTTGTGTACTCATCAGCTGTAGAAGCCAGAGTAATACAGCAAGCCTGGCTAATTTATTTGCAAACATGTTTACAAGCATATCTTTAGTATTTATCTAAATTGCACAGCTCACAGAGAATTCCTTGCCATGAGAAATTATGGAAGCTGAAAATTTACATGAATGCAAAGAACAGCTTGACAAATTCATTGAAGTAAAGTTCATCCAGTGCATTAAACTGCAATTAACTGGATGTCAGGAGAACACTTGGAAGCAGTATCACTGTAGATTTATGTTATTCTCATAGGTTTCCCAGACACACTGTTTTGGTACTGCTGAAAACAAGATACCTTTGATCTAATCCACTGTATGTGTTCTTGTCTGTGTTTTCTGTGAATGGTTTCTAATACGCCTGTTCCAGGTGCAACAAGGCTGCATTAGGATCTTACAGACACATTCAAAAGCATGACATGTATTTCTTGTTCTATATTCAGAGTTTGGCATGCTAAACATCTCAGTTGTGGGCTAGGATTCTGGACAGAAAGAATGGGAAATATCCCAGACCAGAACCACCTTAAAAGTAAATCAAGCTTAGTGTCTTCTGCATGACAGCAAGGCATCCAAATCTGTTCTGCTTAACAAAAAGAAGGCTGCAGAATTGATATGGCCACTACTAATGAATCCTGACCTAGGAAGTACTGACAGATGTCTGGGTTTGCTCAGGCATGTCTTCTCTTTCTGCCTGAAATGTTTGCCCGGGTGGAGTTTTCCCATTTGTCCAAAATTTCCAGACATCTGACCAGAGCAGCAGCAATAGCTGTAGCTATGCTCTGCATGACCAGAAAGTCCAAGCTAATAACTGGAGCACTCAGGCATATCAGCTCTACACATGCATACACCTTGTTCGCAAAACCCTTACCTAAACCTGGTAAGATGATAATAGAGAACTATTAATCCAGAGGGGCAAGATACAACAAACTCACATGGCTGGATGCTGAAGGTGTGCATGCTCATTTTCCATATCAGTGTTTCAAAGTGGGGATAAATGGTTGGAGGGGGAACTTTCCAAGGACTATAATGAATCCTCTACCACCACTAATGTTTAGACCAAGCATTAATATTATTTCTGAAAACACACTCATTCATACGAGTAGGGAAGTCCTGTGGCCTTCAACCTGCAGAGAGATGCTCACCGTGGTCCTTTCTGTCTTTAAAATCTCCTCATCATCCTCCATTTCCAAGACACCCTACCCTCAAGAGAGCTGTGAATATTGGCTACCATGGCAAGAATGATCTTTAGAGGTGTCAAGACAATATGGCAGTGAAAGGTCATGAACGCTCTCATGATGGTACCTGGCCCTACAGTAGCAGCTAGAGCTTGATCTTAATGTCATGGCTCCTCTAGTCCAACAGGCAAAGAAAAAGACTGGAACCAAAACACATTGCAAGGGACAGGAGCCAAAGGCTGCAACTAGGTGAAAAGAATCAGGATTTTGTCCAAAAGACATAGATTTCAACCATTAGCTAGTCTGGAGACCACTGGTTTAAACATAGCAGCTGGTCTCAGAGATAGACACACTCATATTTGCGAGGAAGCAGCTGAGAAGACCTGCCTGTCCTGTAAATGCTGGCATACCTCACCCAGGGTGGCCTCACATCCAGATCTGGTGGCCCTGGTACCTCTCTGTTCATGACCCAGAAGGGAAACTCTTTTTTCACCTTTCCCAGTTGCAGGCTGTTCCTGCCACCAGCCTCAAATCTGCTGACCCTTTATTAAACCAGCCTCAATCCCACTGCCTAGAGAAAGCAAATATGACTGGTGGAAAACAGAAGCTATCATCCAAATGTGCAAGAAAACCAGGAGCAGAGGCGCGGAGCTATAGCCAGCGCAGATTTTTCAAAAGGACAAGGATTTTCATGGCTCAGCATTCTAATTTGTTTGACCATTTATTTCCAAGGAACACATCCAAGAGTGACAAGCTTCATTTATTTCAATGGGCAGCATATGCCAGCAACGTGAATGGCGTATGCTATAAAAGAGAATGGATGTTCTCAAGCTTCCTGGAAGAGCTGTCCTTTTGACAGATAGAGGACGTGTCAGTAATGGAAGCGCAGCTCTGCTTTGACAAGCAGCACCATAAAAGTGGCGTTGTGGGTTCCTGTGTTTGATGTCTCCCCATGGCAGCCCTGTGAGATTTGCTTAGGCTCCAAGTGAAAAATGGTTTTCCTAATGCTTGGCCCAGTGCTAAAGAGCCCAGCTGGGTTCTTTCATCCTCCTCCTTCTCCAGGCCACAGGGCATCTCCTCAGAACAAGTGGCTACTCTGGGGTGTTAGTGCTGCACCCTTGCAGACTTTGAGTGGGTATGTACCAACCCAGGCTATTCTCACAAATGACATTACCTTCAAATGATTGTGTGACACGAATCTGAGATGTTCACACAACAAAGTGCCCCCTTTCCATAAAATACCATGGCATAGCAGCAGCGTTTTCAGTCTTACTTCTTCTGGCTACACCCCAAAGACAACCCTCTTCTGACTCTTGCCCTTCCAAAGCCCAATCCCACTGGCCCCTGAAAGACCCTGGATCATGAGTCTCTGTCACAGATTTAGCACCACCCATCACTTAATATTGTTTGTTGGCCTGTAATACTTCGCTGTGTCATAGTAGTGGGCAGCTTTTATTTGCAATCATTAATGAATTAACTAATATTAGTTCCATGATAGCTCTTACCTGGTGAGTAGTCTCAGTCACAAGGTTTTATAGGCTTGTCAGTGAGCTGTGGAAGTCAAAACAGAGTGATTTTCTTCTTGCTTTTCAGTGAGATGGCCCCTACAAGGGCAGGATGTGTGGGTTTTGATACCGAATCATTCTCTGGCCGCCCTTCATTCTCATTAAACTTATGAGATTGCTGGGAAGGAGATGGGTGTTGCATGAGCTGGAATGCCATCCATAGGAAACCACTTCCACTTCTCCCTATACCACCAGCCCTGAAAGCAACATCTCAAGCCAGGTAAAGAAGAAATGTTCAAGGCTCCCTTATAGCTCTCCAGCATGGAAAAATGTAATCCCAGATTCTCCTCCAGGAGATGTCTGTCCACTTGTGCTTCAAAGTTCACTATCATGGATTTAGTCTGCAATAAGGCCACAGCCATACAATACCCCTGGACATCCATTGTACAAACTGAAGGCCTTTGCTATGCTTCCCTTTTCCCTATTCACTTTCTCTTCATAAGGAGCAGCTTGAGGTTCGTGGTTTCACCTTTTACAGAGAAGCCAAACCAATGCTATTCATGCCGTTAAGATCACTATCTGGGAATTTCAGCTTGTCTTGACACCAGTGAGGTGCTTGTTTAGTGAAGAGACCAACCATAGGCTTGCACTGGCCATGGCTATATTGAGGGACATAAGTCGTAAGGTGGCCTTGCATCTATGCAGCATCCTTTGAGACCATACTTTGATACCCAGTGTGCAGGTCTCAATGTGCATCAGTCTATATTCTAAGACAAAAGACACAGAGAGCTTGAGGAAGAGCTTTAGTCTCTTTTGCCAAAATGCAACTGGTTTAGTATCCATCAGCTGCACTTCCTGATCACTTCTGGTGACCTCCACATCTGGATCAGCCAGTCCTGGGAATGCTGATCTTTGGAAACCAGCCTCTTCCTCCAAGTCTGAGTGGTTGGAAGCAGGAGAACTCTCCACTGAGAGAATTTAGCCTTGCTGCTGGGCTTTGGGATTTGCTGCTCAGAGAAGAGCCAGGCTGTCAGCTCCAGCATTTCTGACTGGCTTCATAGTGCTAAAGTTCAGGTAGATGCTGCAGGCCTGGGGTGCCCAGGGCAGGGTGAGAATCTCTGGATTTAACACATCTGGGAGCAGAGCAGTGGGGTAATCGGATCACAGCGGCAGTAAACAGTGCTTTATGAAGTGTCAGAAATGTCCATTGATAACCGAAGGGCATTGAGAAGCAACTGCTCATGCTCTTCCTGGAGATTAAAAATAAAGAGCAAGCCATGTGATGACAGCATCTGCAGCAGAGAGCAGGGTGGTTTGCATGAATAGCAGCTTCCTGGCTCTTATCTATGCAGCCTTAGCCAGCTACTTGTTCCATCACCTGCAGTTTCTGTGGTCTGAGGACTCAGGCTTACACCTTGAGGAAGCCAAAGCTCCTAGCACTGAGCCACAGTCAAGTAAGAGGTGGAAAAGATCTCCTTCACAGCTTGCTCCTTGAAGTGCAGGATGGTGGTCATTTGGTGGAATGTGACCTTGGGTCTTGCAAGTGGAGCACAGTGACCTTCGGCTGCTCAGATCCTGATCTCCAAAGAGCATCTGTGAAGGTTATGGGAGAGCTGAGCTGAATGGGGATGTGCCACAGCCTTGGTGATTTGCATCTGAATCTTCCTGGCAGAGTAGCTGAGGTTTTAGTTACTTCTCTTCACAGTAGCAAAGGGGGTTACTGAGTCCCTGTGCCTAGGAGGTCAAACAGCCCCCCAGGCACCAGTGTAACCCCCCTTTTTCCATGCAGACCAGGTACCTCACAGCAATGCCTCCTGCTCCTCTCAAGCTCAGCAAAAGGTTTTCGGCAGCTCTAGGAAGCCCCTTTTGGAGACTGGCACAGAGGTGGGCTGAGGGCACACATGGCTCACACCTTCCCAGCCAGAGGCTGCATTTCTGCACCCTACCTTTCATGGAGGGTCTTTGACAGGCATGTCCCATGGCACCCAAAGATCACCTAGACAAGCATCTCAAGAAGCACTGTTGGGATCTTGTTGGATATCCATGAATCCAGTGTAGATACGTGGAGTCAGAGCACTTATGGAAGCAACAGCTTCCTGCTGCCTTGGAGACGACTTGTGGGCAAGAAAAAGGAGAAAAATCCCTAAATTTCCCTGAAAGAAACATCCATGGGGATGTTGCAGGTGTTTCTTTTGCTAGCGGACCAGGTGACATGCAAGGACATTGTATTCTTTGCCAGAGTATCTATCATTTTCAAAAGAAAATGAACAAACCCCAGAACTATCCAGGCATTCCTGCTGAGGTCCTGCAAACCACATCAGGAGCAGAACCTCTCCACATTCAGAGATCTCTCAGCCTTTTGCATGTGTTACTGGGTGAACCTGTAATCACCTTCCTCCTTGGGGACCCTTGTAAGTGCTTAGCTGCCACCTCACACACTCGCCACCCTCCACCCCACCTCCCCATCCTGCACATGGGACACAGGGAGAGAAAGAGCTCTGGTGAGGCCAAGCACCCACTGAGCTGCTGGTGAGCAGCAGAACCAGCTCTGCTCTGTGCAGGAGACCATCACACATCTCTCCTGCTGCCTCTTTTTGGGGGGGTCCAGAGGGAGCCTGCCAGCACAGGCTCCTGACACAGAGAAGTCCCCAGGGAGGAAGGTGATTACACCAAGAAAAGTGGCTACAGCCCCCATTTGGTGGGATCTGAGTGGAGGGAGACAGGGAAAAGAGGATCAGAATGGAGAATAGGCTGCCAGCTGGATGGGGTTGGGGCAAGGTGGCTGCAAGAAGAGTCACCCCAGTCACAGGCATCCCCCAGCTCCAATGCAAGGGGGCCTGGCTCCATCTGGCCTCTTGTGAGCAGAAAAGCCTCGTCCCCACAGCCGGCTCCTTCACCTCATTGTCTGTGTGCTGGAGCAAGGATGGCAGGGATAGAGACACTGGGGGGAAGCAGAGGGCCTGGGGGGCGGGCCTCTCTGATCCCCTGGCCCTGGTGGACTGTGCCTGCCATGCACTGGGATTGGGGTGAGTGGGAGACAGGGCATGGGGACTACCAAAATACATGCACTAAACCCCCAGTATGACTATTCACCACATGTTCGGTGTACATGATGCAAATTGATGCTTAAAGCTTATTTATTAGCTTGCATGCAAAATGCCAGCGGTGTTTTTCTAGATCAGTGGGTATCCAATATTGTGGGGGGACAACGGTGGTGGAAGTGAGCATGGCTAGAGACTGTATATCCAGAGGCTAGGGTTTGTATCACGGGCTGCTCTCGACTGTTATAATTTGTGGCACAGATTCAGCGAGAATCTGATCTGCTGAAAATATTTGGGCTGTGAAAACTCCCACACTGTGACAGATGTCAAGTCCAATTAAGTGACTCGTGTCCAGGTTTCTGTCCAATAGGCTTTCCCATTAAATATCAATTTAAGAGGAAAAAAATGCCGCCCCCTTTTCTCGGAGCCTTTATCTCTTCCGACCATCTCGACGCTAAACCCTTTGGTACCAGGAGCGGATCCGCATGTATCTCCTCTCTGTCCGTCTGTCTGTCTCGCCCCTGCCACCTTCCGCACCTCTCCTTGGCTTCTTTGCCACTCCGCGAGGGGTGGGAGGAGGAACTGCACTTTCTTTTTGTGCGAGTGAGCATACCTTTTCCTGCACCGACGCTCCCCCTCGCAGCCGTTCCGACCTCGCGCCGAGATTTGCGTTTATTTCGTTTTGATTTTTCTTTTCAGCGTTCGCATTTCTCTTTTTCTGTTCTCCCTCGAGAGATGCAGGAGGAGTTGGGAAGCTCAGGGACTGATGGGGGTTTCGTTTATCCTTTTTTCCCACCCCCTCGGCAGCTCTTGAAGGACCAGAAGAAAAACTAAACCAAACATTTTATTTCCCGACGGCCTCTCCCCTTTCTCCTGCCCCTCTCTCCGTGGATTAACAAAACCGCACGTTGCACCCCCAAAAATAATACTAGAGAAGAAAAGGAGGGAGCAACGCATTGTTACCCGGGCCGCTGCCGAACAAAGCCGGCAACGCCGCTCCGGGCTCCGCGCAGCGCGGAGAGAAGCGGCCGCCGGTTTTCCGCGCCCGGGGGCTTCGCGCCGGGCCCGGCCCGGGAGCTGCGGCGGGGGGGGCAGAGGGAAAGGAGAGCCCGAGGGGGCGGGAGAGAGTGAATAACCCCTGCTGGTGCTGTCGCCGCATCCCTTTTGTTACTTATCGCGATTGGGGAACAGGAGAAAAGAAGAGCGGGGGAACCGGCACTTCCCGGCGCAGTTCCCCCCCCAAAATATAACCTCGGCTGGCAGCAGCTGCCGGTGCTGCTCCGAATTAGCGGGCGGAGGCAGACTTCGATGGGGGAAACGCTTTTTCTCCCCTGATGCATCGTAAGTAACTTAAGTTGTTATTTATACTCCGCCGCCAACCACGGCGATAACATCTCCCCATCTCCGGAGCGCTGGAGGCCGCGGCGAGGGATGAGATCTGCCTTTTCCCCATCCGAGCAGGACACTTTTTCCGCTCCTAATTCATTTGATTTGATTTTGATGTTTTAATTTTTCCATGCTCCGTTCCCGGAGGGTCATTTAAACTGTAAAGGAATCGCCGAGGGGGCGAGGGGACCCGGAGAGAGAGGCTGTCCGAACCGCTCCGCCGAGGTAAGCAGCCTTCACAATGTATGTCCCTTTGCCAGGTACCATGGGCTTGCTGAAGCACGGGGTGAAAATAGGCAGAAAGGGGGGAAAAAAGCCTCTTTCCGGCTCAGCTCGCCAAAACCCGCCGTATGGGTAAACCCCAAAGCCAAAAGGGAAAATTCAACTCAAACCTTTAAGCAACTTTCTCCAGGAATCAGCTCTGTAACTGCCCGTTTTCCTACAACTGCCCTCTTCTCCTGTGCTTTCGCACAAACCCTTTAGCTTGGATCTCAGCCGAAAGGTGGTTTTAAACGTTTCCTATTCATCTATTTTGTTTTTCTTCCAAGAGATGGCTGACACCTGACTCGCGGTGTTTATTCCCTGCTCCTACCTCCTGGGCCTGATCCCTGCTCCTTGTTAAAACTCGAAAAGGAAGGGCTCCCCATGGCCCTGGCAGGCGGTGGCCTTTTCCTAGGGAAGCAAGAGCTTCCCTCCTCTCGCTCCAGGCCTTTTCCCCCTGGGGATCCCAGTGGAGCCCTGCCACGCGTATCAGTGTCTCGCCCTGGGAAGAAGCATTCCTCCTGCCTTCATTTAATGTTTCATTGTTATTATTATTATTATTACTACTTTTAATTCATTTTTCCCAACCGGGTCTGAGACCCGAGGGAAGACACTGCCTGGAAACTTTGCAAGGAAATACTGAGCAAACCTGAATTCAGGAGAAGAGGAAGGACGTGATGTTTCCTCCTCCCCCAGGCTTGCTCCTTACCTCGCCCGACACCCTGGCCGTGCACACGCACACACCCCCGAGCACACGCACATTTGTGTCCAAGGTTATTCACTAGTTGCCTGATGTATTGTTTTATCACATGCCGGCATGTCCACGGACGCGCTCGGGTTTGTATTGCTGTCTACATGACAGATGGTGCTCTGTGAGGCCGCAAGAAGATACGATTCAATTTTCTTTTGAAAGGCATGTCCGCATTTATTTATTTATTTACTACCCCCCCACCCCCTTCCCCTCCTTTTCGCGCAGGGAGGGGAGAGGAGGGAAAATTTAAAGGAATGGAAAAGTTCGGCCGCTGCTTTTAGGCTTTGGTTTCTTTTTAAATCCCACGCTTAAAAATAGGCTCCCTCCAAAACATCCCCCGTTCGGGCGCTGGGAAATCGCTGCCCGCACAATTAGCAACAGGAAAGGAAAACAAAACCAAAAAGGAAGGGAAATGGAGAGAAAAGAGCAGGGGGAGAGCCCCGCAGATACATCAGACCCCGTCCTTTGGATTGGGGAAATTGATTTCCCCACTGGCCTTGTTATGTTTAAGGAGCCTTGAGCTGTATATTTAAGAGCATCATGTCTGTAGCCCGGCTTCCATAGAGCGTTACCGAAAAAGAAACGGTTAAGCAGAGATTGGAGGGGGAGGAAATACGATGTTAAAATTGGAAAAGAAAAAGAAATCGACCGTATATTGAGCTAGTGGATATTAACTTGTTTGGTAAAAAATATGGATTTTTTTATTGCTTTCCTGGCCTGTTCCTACACCCAAGAAAACAGGGGGCATAGTGGGGAAAGGGTAGCTTGCACTGAAGCTGCCGTCAGACGCCAGTCTTTGACGGGCATGGTGAATGCCCAGGATGGTGATGGTGAATGACAGGGCATCATTTTATTCCCGGTGTTGCTCTCGTTGGTGCTCCGTGAAGGAGCAGCAGCTTTCTAGCCGCCACTGCCGGCTGCAGCGGGGCAGCGGCGGGCAGCGGCAGCCACCGGCTACGGGGGCAAGTGCTGAGAGACCGACATGTCCCCTTTAGCCGTGCTCGCCTATCCCCCGGTAGCGGTACCGGTGCAGGTGGCAGGGCTCTGACCCGCTCTCTCCTCTCCTCTGTCCCGGGAAGGCTCCTCCTCCGCCCCCTCCAAGATGATGCTTAGCCCTGACCAAGCTGCCGACTCCGATCACCCCTCCTCTGCTCCCTCCGACCCGGAGTCCCTGGGCGGCGCGGACCCCCAGCCGCTCAGCTGCTGCGTCTCCGACCCGGAGCCCGCCGAGGGCGGCGGCGGCGGCAGCGAGGGCCGGGGCGGCGGAGGCGGCGTCGGGGAAGGCCGGGTCGGGGGCCGGCCAGGGCTGCATCCGCCGCCGCTGAGCCGGGAGGAGAAGCGGCGGCGGCGCCGCGCCACTGCCAAATATCGGTCGGCGCACGCCACTCGTGAGCGGATCCGAGTGGAGGCCTTCAACCTGGCCTTCGCCGAGCTCCGCAAGCTGCTGCCCACCCTGCCCCCCGACAAGAAGCTCTCCAAGATCGAGATCCTGCGCCTCGCCATCTGCTACATCTCCTATCTCAACCACGTCCTCGACGTGTAGCGCCCGCCAGCCCCGACGGATCCCCGAAGCCCCGGGACACTCCCCCACCTCTCTCCCCGGGGCTTCTCCCTCCCGGTGCGGCAGGATACACACACATCCCCTCACACCCCCCCCGCCGTTTATCGACGAGAAGTGTAAAACCGGATCGTTTCTTCAGGCTGTCAAGTGCCCCTTTATATATATATATCCAAAAAAACCATCTACTTGTGACCTTAAACGTGTGACCCATGGGTGAAGTTAAAAATAACTATTTTTTATTTATGGTAGAAGGAGTCGACAATTTATTTTTTTCTAAGATTTATTTATTTTTCAGAGTGGTGGCGATTTTACTTTGACTACTTTGTGCCAATTCGTTTCTATAGTCGGGTGTTTACACTTTCTCCGTGTGGAACGTTATGTTTAACTTTATGAGTGTTTGTTGGGATGGATACAGTGTTCCTTCTCCTTTATTTATTTATTCTTTTTAATTAATTCCCCCCCCCATTATATTGCACTTGTGTACGACAAACCTCCCCTGTTTACAAGTATATTTTATATATATCAAGGCATTTGTTCTTGACTTTTTTCCCCCCTTTCTTTTCTCGTGTGGTATGGGAAACCACTAGCACTTAACTAGGAGAGGTTTTTTAAACACTTGTTGTTCTTCTGATCTCTAGTTACGTCTGGAAAGTACTTTGCAAATCGTTTATAAGGGAAGTAGTATCTTTGTGAGGTGTATATGTGCGTGTGAGTGTGCGTGTACATGCATGTGTGGGGGAGTGAGCGCCGGTGTGTATGTGGGATGGTATATTTTTAGGAAAGGACCTTTTTCCTAAAGAAAAAAAAATAGAAAAAAAAATAGAAAGAAAAAGTAAATCCAGGACTGCTTTCCTTTGTGACAACCAAAAAAAGATATTCTATAACCTGAAGATGTTTCATGTTCTTTGCTGTGAATCTCTTAAAACAGGAAGCGTATTTGAGGGGACGAAAGAGAAAAAGAGAGAGAAAAATGAAAACAAACCACATCTGCTATCCAAAGATTTTAGTCTTTTTCAGGGTTTTTTTGTGTGTCTCTGTTGCTTTATATAATGCAATATTTTGTAGTGAAAATAGAAAAATCTGGTTTCTATCTGATGCGTTTTTCATATCTCTCATGAATGGTGAGCTGTTTTGCATATAAATAAAAGTATCAAATAAAAGCTGTTTTTTCCTAATTCTTTTTCCCTGTTGATCTTTGTATGAGACAGAGATACAATGACCTTACAAATTACAGGGATTGCAAAGGCTTCTCAGGTTGTGGATGGGAAAGCTTCAACAGGTTACCTGCTTCTTCCTAAGGACACTCAGACTGCAGCCCCTCGCCATGGGTTCCCTGCTCCAGCTACTGTCACCTGGCTGCACTGCCCAGTTCCACACTGGGCATAGGACTGCTATCCCCAGCTTCTCCCAGTCACATCACAACTGGCATCTGGTCACACATTCCAAAGTTTAGACTGTAAAATCAAATCTGATGCTTGCAAGCATCCGTTTCGCCACACTGCTCTTCGAAACATCTGACTTTGCAACCAAAATGTAGGTGTTTTGTCCTGCACTGCATTTTCTGTCTTGTGTTTAAATTCAGTTCCCTGACCAGGTCCAATTCTACTGGAATCAAGTAAAAAATCTTGGGCCCTTTCCCTGTCTCTGAAAACCTCAATCATACTCCTTTATATAAGGCTTCGCTCCCAAAGCTTGTCATTTGAAACATGGCAGAGACAGACTCAGTAACAGACAGGTTATTACCTGAGTAACGGGAGACCTTTGTGCCATCTCATTTGTTAAATCCTTTTGTTGTTTATTGCAAGGGGTTAATTTTACCTATAATTTGAATATTGCCACTCACTGGGAAGGCTGCGTCTCCCATTGTTACTTGCTGGAGAGATAAAACCCTCCCCTCCTCCTCCCATTTTTATGGCTGACACTTTGCACAGTGGTTTAATTAAGTGCAGGGCTTGACCAGCTGAAAAGCTCCGTGCAGAAATACCTGTCAGAGAGCCTGTTAATTCCACAGTACGCTTCCCACATCCCAAGGGAGCCCAGGCAGTTTTGGTAGTTCAATGCATAGTTTCCAAATCCTGCATCTTTTGGGGCAACTCCAGTGACTTTGGAGATGGTTTTCTTTGGGGCAGGCTTGTTTCATAGGTTCTGTCAACATCTGGGTCGAGATTGATGTTAATTGCCTGAGTGATAATATAAATCCTGCCATTCAGCAAGCCTTCATGATACTAACATGCAGGAGGGCTTAGGTAATAAAAAGGTTAATATAAGATTTCCTCCTTGAGCATGGGAACACACTTTTTGGGCAAAAGAGTGCTCTGATTTACCTTACTGCAAATACTACATTACCTTACTGGCTGCAGTCACTGGTGGGACATGGGCTGTAGGACAAGCAGGTGTGAACCCTGCACTCCCTGTGGCCATACTCCCACATATGGGGGTCTTGCAAACACATCAGGTCCCAGTCTGAGATGCTTAAGTCAAGGCCATTCAGTGAAGATGCTGTGGACCAAGCAGTGGTTATTAGCCCAGGGTCTTGAGTTTCCAGCTACAGGACTCTGTGCCCAAGCAATGAGCCAGTGAGACGCTGTATTGTGATCATAGGAGAGGGTAGTGTGGAGATGTGTGGGAACAGGTTAGGTTTGGAAATAAGAACATCTTCTGGGTCATCCCATTCCCGCCATCCCTATAGACATCAGAAAGCCTGCTTGCGTTCAAGAGAGAGGGCAGGAAGGGCTTTGATTTTGATGGTATCCACAGGATCAAGTCTCAAGTTTAACCTGCAGAGGGGTCAGGGCACTTGATAAGACATATCCCTTTCTTCCAGAGGTTTATCTGATGGAAGATACTGCTTCTCCCTACAAGCCCTGTCTCACTTCCATCTCTCACCACCTGGTTTATACCCTCTCACCACCGTAACATCATCCCAGCCACTTCAGTTTTCCTGCTGGCACCAAGAAGGAACCTCATTCTCATCTAGTAGTTGATGTTTGTTGAAAACACCCCCATCCCATGCCTTCTTTTACTCTTGAGAAAGATCTGAGCAGTATGTGCAAGCTGCAAGGCCAATGCAATAAAAAGGCTGCATGGCTAAGTGAACATAAGCCCAGATTTATGAAGAATGGGTAAACAACCTTAACTCCACCTCATTACAAGTCTGTGCTAGATAGCGATAAATCCACTTAAATAATCAAAGTTACTTTGCCTACATATATGTTGCCTTAGCAATACAGGAACAAATGATCTTGAGTGACAGCATTATAGAAGGAAGGGGGTGGAAGTGCTTGATGGAAGTTTATATCATGCATGGCTAATGCAACAGTTGACAGGGAAGAAACACAGAGTTAATATTTCCTGCTTTTTTAGGGACTAAAGCTAAGATTAAAACTACTTTCAGATATCTTTCTTTAACCTTTAAAGAGGAGCTTATCCTATGAACCGTGAAAGAAAGCACGCTCAAAGATAGAAAAGGCAGAGCACTACTTGTGTACCTTTAGCTGATGCCAAAAGAGGTGCTTTAATCCTGACTTGGTCAGGATATAAAACATTGCTTGGAAACCTCTGGCAATCACAGACAGGAAGTATTTCCAATGGATATACCTGGAATATCCAAGTACAAGGGATATCCAGTGCTCCCTTAACATAAGGTGGTAACGCCTATTAAGACACATTTGCAAACCTAAATGGATATACATGGGCATGGGGTGCAGTGCGCATTCACATCAGTATTGTTAGGAAACAAGGCATCTAATGCATTCATCTGAACCCTGGAAACAGATCCCAAGCCTCATACAGTAAGTGAGGACAGGCAGCAAACCAAAAGTAACTCCTACAAATAAACATGCCAGTTTCCACAGGACCGTACAGCTAAGGGGGAGCTGTTTCTATGAGTATCATCTACTTTCCTAGAGCACAGAATATTCCAAAATATAGACTTACATTTATGCTGCTATTAGATATACATATACAAAAGGAAGTGTTTCTGGACATGGGCCATCACTCACTAACAAAGTGCGTGGTATGTGTGCATTCAGGATCACACTACTCACCAGGCACAAAGTAGTGTCTTACTGCTTGCATCAAAAAGTGGGTGAGCCAGGTAGGATATTACCAAGGATACTTACAGCAGAGAAATTCTGAAGGCCTTGGATGTGATTTGATATCTTTGCTGTATTTCTAGAAAATAGTGTGTGTGTATGAGAGACATAAAACCTTCATGGGGGGGGAAGGGAGCTGAAGAGGATTTTGTATATGAAATTCAACAAAGAAATGGATCTTTTCCATTATATAGCCATAAAGAAACCCCTGTGACATTCTATCTATCTATTCACATATCTATCCATCTAGCCACCCTGTAACTCAATTAACCGAGTCCTTTCAGGGTGAATAAATGTGTTCTAATATCAGCCATTATTTTTCAGTACTCTCAGTTTATTCTCCAGGGTGGGACAGATCAATAACCACAATAGCAACCAACCCAAAAGGAAAAGGCAATCTCTTGGCACTTCTTCTTTATTTCTTCAGAGGCAATTTCATTTCTACTGCCTCTTTCCCTGGTGACAGATTTTGCCTTTCCTGCCCAGCATGGCCGTGTTGTTTTATCCTGGGCTCTATTTGCATGTGGGCTTCAGATTCGTCTTTGGCTCCTTGCTCGGTTTGGGATGAGACCCTCCTGTCCCCAGAGAGGGGGGCAGGTGTTGCTCCAGTCGAGCGAATGGAACCAAATTACAGGACCGTCTGTCGCCTCCTCTGGGAGCCGGCGGAGGGAGGGGAAAGAGGGGAGGAGAGCGGGATGCCGTGTGACAGCAAAGCAAAGCAGAACATCATCCTGATACCGATAAGAGCTGGAAAACACGAGTCGCCCCAGCCCACAGCCCCACCCCAAAACAGGCAGCAGCCACCTGAAAGAGAAATGTCAGGAGCAGGGACAGAAATAAACCGAGTCCGTGGGCTGGAATAACTCGGGCTTTAAATGAAAGAGAGCTCAGACCCTGTCCGCTTTCAGACACACAAGCGCAGGCACAAAGCTGGGACAGATAACACTGCCTCTTCCTCAGCTCCTTGCTGTGATCTTTGGTGCTTCCTCCTCTATCCCTCTGGAGCAGCCTTCTCTTCCCACCACTGCTCTTCATCAGCTCCCTGCAGCCAAGATCCACAAGCAGCTGCTCGTTTCCCCTCCTGCCTCCCGTCCCTCCCCACATCCATCCTGCTCTTCGGGGTCCCTGGGGGATGCATGAGTCCACCACCACTGCCAGCCCATGACCCGCAGTGCCACAGGGACTTACTTCCTTGGGGGGATGCTCTGTGCTGCAGCTCAGGGGAAGAGTGACAGGGCTGGTCTCTCCCTTCCCCTCCAATCTGTGCAGAGTTTTACCCAATAAGCCTGAGAGAGATAGCTTTTAGAGTGGCAGGGCACAGTCACTTGTAAAGCAACAAGTGACAGTTGTTCTGCTGTTCCTCACTGAAACATGAAGATCATCAGAGAAGAGAAAGCTGCTCCGGGGAGAATTCAGAGGACACCTGGGAGAAGGAGTGAAAATGGTGGCATTAAAAGTGCTTAAATCAAAGCAAAAACAGGGCAGGGTGAAAGAAGGAAAGGCAGAAGAAGCCAGGTCACAGAGATGGAGGGACCACATCAATCAGATGATGAAGGATTTTGCGTGAGGGTCGTAGGCTGTACATGTGAACCTGGGGCATCTGCAGGTGGAGCAATGAGAAAAAACACACATGAAAAGGCAGGCAGCAAACATGGGGAAAGATGGCAGCAGAAAGTGTGAGGAGAAGGATATGAGCGTCTGGGAAGAGCTGCTAATATGAGTGGATGGGGAGAAGATGGTCTGGCAAGCCAGAAGCAGCAGCTTGCTTAGGGCTCTAGGAGCGAGTTTAGTCAAGGAACAGACAGATACCAGGCAGGAAGAGAACTGGAAGAAGTCATTATTTAGACATTCTGGACTACCGAGGACTGATCATCACAACTTTAATCGTGGCCAGAGGGATGGACTGGCACAGGGACCGAAAGGCAAGGAGTTTGTCATCTAATATCTATCCTCCAGAAAAGTCCTCTATCTTTCTCCTTGCTCAAAACTATTCTCTGCACTGAAGTGGCAGAAAGATTTGCAAACCCCAAGGCTAGAGCTCAGCACAGGCTCATAGACAAGATAAGCACCAAGAAAGAAAGAAAAGAAATGCAGAACAGAGCAGGAGAGAGCAGAATTCATCTGCATGCAGACACGACATTCAAAGACAACGCTTTCCCACACTCAGGTGCAATATTCCCAACATCAAAGGTTTTCTGTCCCTTTGAGCGATTTCAGGATCTAAGACAGGCTTCAAGACTTTCCCAGAAATGACCCCTATAGGATAAAGGCACAAATCTGCATTGGGCTTTGGTTATTCCAGATAATAAAGACAAGGACTGACCATGAAAAACTGCAGAAGGACTGGGCAAGACTGATAAAATAGCACAAGAAATTCAACCTAAATGAAGTGATAAGGTGATGAGCGTAGGGAGGAACGTTTCTAACTTCACATATAACTGATAAGTCCTGAGACAAGCACAGAAGCAAGACCTTGTAGTTATGATTGATTGTTTCATGGTAGCATCAGCTTGGTTTTTGGTGGCATGGAAGATGAAAATAAAATGTTAGATATTATTATTATTGCAGAAAGAACAAAACAGGTAGAGAACAAGGCAGAGAGCATCATTATGCCTTTGCCTAAAACCAGAGTAAGTCTGTATCCTGAATACCATGTGCAGCTTTGGTCCTCCAGTCTTTCATTACAAATACAGTAAAAGTCCAAAAGCATCTGAGAATAGCAGCAAGGATAACCCAAAGTATGGAATAGCTTCTGTACAAGGAATGGCTAAGTGAAAAGGGCTGAGGTAGTCAGCATTTTGCAGAAAGATGTTGTATTCCAGTTAGGAAGGGTATGGTGGAAAGGGATCAGTTGTTCCCTATCTCTTCCAATATAGTTCTATAGCAAGTGACATCAAATGAAGCTGTCAGGTGCCAGGTTTAAAACAAACAAAAGGAGGTGTCTCTTCACACCATGTGTAGTAAAGCTGTGGAGTTCCTTCCTTTGGATGTTTTGAAAGCAAAATGTTACAGGAGTTCAAGGACAGAAGCTTACAGAGAGAAATCTGCTGAGGGTTTTTAAATGAATAGAAATTGCTTCCAACTCAGGCTTTCCACAAGCCATAAATGGCTGAAGGCCAGCAGACTTCTTGCAGGAAGTATCATATTCACCTCTGCTATTATTATATTCCCCAGGCATCTGTTTTGGGCCCTATTTGAACTGGGGTGCTGGGCGTGATGGATGTTCAGTCTGGCTCAGTGCAACTGCTCTTGTGTACATCTTCGTGATCTTTGATAGATGCCAAGTTCTTTCAAGCCTCAGTCTCTTTGGACCTGAACACAAAGGCTCTCTGTATCGTGGGTCCCCAGTGGGTCAATGTGACAAGATAAATATGACCTTTTAGACTCAAAGTCTACATCTTCTAGCTCAGCCTATATCAGAGAAAGCATAGCTTTCAAAGAAAGCATCTTAAAAATCCTCCCATTCCAGGGTTCCCCCCACAAAACTCATCAGCGCCAAAGGGTTTCTTCAGAACTAGCCAGATTTCTTGACCACCGAAGTAGCTTCAATGTACAAAGTAAATCACTACAAGACTCCCCTACCCCATTCATCCTGTAACAGTATCCAAGATTTGAATCTTACTCTGTAAAGGTGAATTTACCTCACTTGACCTTTTTTTGAATCATTCTTAAACCAGCTCTCAGTGGTGGGTTTACAGTGCATGCTTGACCTAAAGACACTCATTAATACATCCTCTGTATCATTTCAAGATATCCAGTTCTCCTGCTACCAAACAACTTGCCTCTCAGTAGCATTCAGAAGGCGCAAGTCCTACATGAAACACGATTCGGAGTACAGATTTACAAGCTCCCAGAGTGCACAGCATTATGAGGGGCCAAAGCCAGGGTCAAGTCCCATTGGTTGCACTGGGATGCTAGCAATAGGCTGCATTGTAGCCAAAGGGTAGAACCCCTTGCAACCTTTTTACCCATGCAGATGGTGTCAGTAGTCTCTTAAATATTTCAATCAGAAATAGAGGTTCAGGTGAGAGCCAGCACACTATGAGCTATCGAGGCAGATCTGAGCGGGATGAATATTTCACAGTCTCAGAATCTGAAATCCAAGGGGCATCCATCAGCAATCTTAGAAGACAGCCTTTCTAGGGTAGGGTTAAGCCACGTTGGTGGGATGGCACAGAGAAACCTGCGTTGCTTGCTAGCATAAACAAGCTGTAATAGCATTCATTGCCTTTCTACTCAAACTGCATTTAATTACCGTGCGTCCAAGTTGCAGTAGTCTGGATGCAGATAGATATGAAGTAAATTGAAAGGAAATGGATTTTACGTGACAATGTAGAAAGGAAAAGCACATTAAGGTAAAGATGATTAGGTGGATTGGAAGAACCCTGTAAAAGATAATTGCATTCAAAACAATAGCATCTTCAGCAGGAGAGTTTCTGTCACGTTAAAGTTACACTACTGTCACACTCAGAGAAACGTCCACACCAGATTGGCTCTTTCTTACTCTGTTACATGGTGGCAACTTGAGTTTCTGTAAGTTGCAGCTTTTGGCTTTGACTGACACCAGCAAAGCCATTTCCCTGAATCTCTGAATCTCACAACCAGTCTGGTATCTCTCTGTGTCTCACATCCTCCTGGGAGACAACATATGCTTCCCTTTTCCACCCTTTACGTGTGTAGACTGCAAATGCTCCATCAGCAGTATAAGGACCTGACCCACACAGCAGGAGAATTCACAACCTGCCCAGTCCCACCCTGTCTGTCCAGGTGATCTGTCCCGCCTAGCTCCATCCTACCATGAGAGGTATAATAAACCCTTGGCTAGCACAGGTGCTTGCTCAGTCCCATGAGGTGACTGAGCTATTCTGGTATGTGCCTCCAGAGAAACAAGAACTGGCTTTTACTGTTTGAGAGTAGACACATGGGCATCTAATCGCTGTTTCTAGCAGTGACATATGAAGCAGAGAAAGGGAGCTGATCAGGACTCTGCCCATCTGCAGTCAGCCAGTGAAGGTATTATTAGATCCTTCACAAAACTAGGAGACAGCTTTCAAGTAGTTCAACATCTCAGGCTGGTCTGATGTGGAGCTATGGGTTAGCCTCTGCTTTACTGCTGGCCGCTGTGTTACAAAAGCAGAAACTCTAATTACTGAGTGTGAGTAAAAGGTTGCACCCTTCAACAAGTATTCAGAGGCAAGGAGGTCACCATCATCCCCTCCTAGAGTGGATGGTACAGTATGATGTGGGTCTTAATATGTGCTGCACCCCAGCTTTCTTGCCTGCTTGTCCCAAAAGCCAGTTACTGATATACTTCACCATATAACAGGATCCCTCCTTGACATCCCTACCCCACAGAACTTTGAATAAATACCTACAAAGAGCAGAAATATCCAGTTAGTTTCTGGATTAGCTTGTCCAACCATGTCTATTGTATTCTAATGTCTCCTTTGGGAGAGCAGCAGCACGGCTGGCAAGCAGCAGTAAGTCTGCTCATTGTGGTCATGTTACACCCACTGTCTCATGATTCTGCTGTCTTTGTCTGATGCCCTTCCAAAGAAGATGGATGCTCCACTCCAGCTTAATTTTCACTAGTGGTGTGAGAAGATATTCCTTATTTCTTCACTGTATGGATCTATCTGACAAGTCTACTTGGCAACAGTCTTCTGTAGGGCTAATCCCACCGTTTGCAACTTGGTCTCCTATCACTCTTATCATAAAGATGCCTAATAGCAACTCATAATAGCAATATGAATCACCTATTATTTGCTTTATCGTGGCATTTTGTATGTATGCTGTAACCACCCTCCTGTTTATCAGAGCCCGTATCTGCTGTGGAGATATCTATGCTAGGGCCCTGTTGAAGTCCAGGCCTGACATTTTCATTAGTGCCTAACATTTTCATCAGTGTCTACTAGTTTGATTGCTGTTAGTGATATTCTTGATGCTCAATACAGACCAGTCTTTCAACCTTTGCTCTAGTTTTTCACCTTGTGGTTTTACACAGACCCACATTTCTGTTCATATTTCATTTGCAGTAATTTTACTATTTCACTCATGGTAAACCTCATATTTCTGTTACCTCTCTCTAGAAATCTGACAAGCTCCATCAGCTCCCCTGATGCCATTAGCCTCCTGATGTCAGCATGAAACACCTTTGTCTCTTCTTTTTGATTTTTTCAGTTCCTGAATACCTTTCATGTATCCCTTTGAACATATTTTTCTTGCCTACCTGGCTGTGTTAACTTCTCTTTTGGGCACATCATTTCTATCATAAGAAATACACCGTTTTGCTTGTTCAGCTGGGAACTCCAGCTTTTTCCAAAGTTGCTCCAAGCCATCAGTCATGCTATTCATTGATTCTTCCCAATATCATCTCTGCAGACCTAAGTATCTCTATATCACCACCTTTGCTGCTGTTTTCCTGGAGCGGGAGTAAGATGTGTAACACAGCCTGCATGACAGTCAAAGGAAAGGATGCTTCCTGGAAAGGGTGTTGAACACATGCCAATGAGCACTCTAGTTTTCTAAACCCTGATGCTGGAAGCCTGATGGGTACATCACATTCAGGTAATATATTTGGCAATCACAATAGATGTCTCTGGTGGCCTGCAGTGAAAGATATTCCCGTTGGTTTATTTGTTTCACATCAGAAACTAACGGAAGATTTTTGTCTGTTTTAGCTATGACACCAGATATCTACTTAATTGACTTTTTACCTTGCTCAGTGACTCCTGATGCCATTAAGTCTATCTGGCTACACTCCTGGTCACTGGTGAAATGCAAAAGAAACCTTCCTGTGAGTGTCCCTCAGCTGTATTCCTAAAGTCCACTCTTCATGCTCTTTTTTGTGGTACCCAGTGCCAAAACAGCCCCACATGATTAAGACCACTGAAGCGAAAATGCAGCCTGAGGCTGCACACTCCTTTGCTCCGTAGGGATGGGTCACTCACAGTGATCATATATGCTAAGGACGGATGGACAGTTTGGCTGTTAAACTCCAGCAAAACTCCGCTGGGCAAGCACAAATGAGACTTACACTGGTTTTCTTGGGAAGCTCACAATGTAGCCAAAGTGGGACGGTGTTTCAGGCTATGACAGAAGTCATATCCGCCACAGTGGAGTCCCTTTCAAGCCAGATTTCTAGAGTCTGCTCTGCAGAAGCTTTAGATCTTCTCAAAGAAAGGCACTGAGAGTCAATTTTAACCTACAGATACATCTGTTTCCTTTTCTCCAGCCTCCTTCTGAGAAACTGCTTTTGAACTGCCTCAGATTAAACTCAGCTCCCCCAACCCAAACCACCAGAGACATTCACCACGGTGGATCTCAGCCTCAAGGGTTACATCTGGCTGGGTTGTAAGACACTGGGGACAGATTCTTATAATACAACCAGCTTTGTAGGAAGTGTTGTCAAAAACTGTGTTTTCTTGTTTCCTATGAATAGCTGTTGCAGAAAGCAAATAGAGATGCTGAAAGGAACCACCTATTGATCTGTGCCTATCTGCAATGCTAGGGGCCCTATTTCTGTCACAATAATCAAGTGTGAGGTGTTCCGGCCCGTGGCAGGGGGCTTGGAACTAGATGATATTAAAGTCCTTTCCAACCCAAACTATTCTATGATTCTATGATTCTGTCCTTTCATTAAATCAGCTACTACCATAATCCCTTCTCCTTTTAACCACTGCATACACCTACCAGCGCATTAATCCCTAGAAATCACCTCTTGTGGTTGTGTGATGGATGAACTCGGCAGAAGCATCTCCTGCTAGTAGCATGCAGTTAGGCCAGGATCAAGGGGTCTGCTTTTGAATAATAGGCAAGATCATTCTACGTGTGAGAAGGATCCCCTGTGAGAAGAGGTGTAGAGAGGAGAGGAGATGTGCTGCTCATGTAGATTTTCTACGTCAGATTAGCCTCAAGCATCAACCTGCAAAAGCAGGTTGCTCCTGATTGCTAGCGTTCAAAAGGCAAGAGTCACAAAGGAGCAGTGCTGGCGGGTTCTATGACCCCCACACCTTGTTTAGTTCTGCCCTGAAGAAGAATAACTGATCACTCCTGCAACCAAACAGCTCCTGCCTGAAAGGAGCATGTACCTGACTCACTTGAAGGGGGAATGCCAACCAAGGGAGGATTTCATCCCTAAGGAAACAGCTCCACCTGTGTGACTGAAACAAGACATGAGACACTTAGAAAGGTTTCTAAAGCTTACGCGAGCATAACCACTGCCTGTTCTCGTTGCTTTTTAACTGCGCTCATTTGCATCTCTATTGACATGGAGAGGTCAGCTTCAGCTTGTTCACTGGTTTTGATCTGTCTCATTTTTTCTGGGTCCCTCTCTTTAAGGCAGAGGGAGTCAGGCACCCCCACATGCACGTCAATAAACTTGCCGGAGTGGTAGGGGATGATGGACACGTTTGGTAGTACCTTGGGTGACATGATCTAGTGGAAGATGTCCCTTTCCAATTCTAACCACACTATGATCTGTTTCTGAAATGATCATATATTCTGCTTCTGAAAATCTTGGCCTGGGCCAGACCTTGTGCTTTGCAAAACTCTCTCTTCTCCTCCTCAAGACTGATTCTATCACTTTGCTGTATTTATTGCAACCTGGGTGCATATCCCAGGTGAATATCCCTTTAACAGTCCAACACTGCTTACTCACGTGCTACCTGCTCAATGGAAAAGAGCCGGCGAATCTCATTTCTTCACTCACCAAAGATTTCCCTGCCTCCCTTTCCATCGTTACATTTCTGGAAGCTCTTTTCCTCCTCTATATTTGAGTCCTGAGGGTCCCCTGAGCTCCGTTGATTGCATTTAAAACAGACACAACGACATTATGAAGCATTAAACTAATGGCATTTGAGACCATTTTTCTCCCGTAAACCATTATGACGTCCCTGGAATGGCTGGCAGAGGGCTGAGCACCAGCACCGCCATCCAGGGCTGCATCCCTCTCTGCCATCAGTACCCGCTCTGGGATTCAAGGTGCCATCTCTTGTGCTGCTCTCACTGTAACAGCCCCCAAGAAAGCTGTTTTGATCTTCAGATGAGTTGTTTGGCACGACCATAATGACAAATACGTGGATAGGGGGTTAACCATGAATTGCAAAGTACCCATCAAATCCCCAAGGTGGAGAGGAATATATCTTCCTTCACACCCTTTTGATGTATAGTTAATTACACGGATCTGGAACTGTTACCATGTGCAAACACAGTGAAAATTGACTTTCTAAGCCAGCCCTGGCCTCGCTGCATATGTCGCTTGCTGCAGCCCAAAACCTGTCTGTACATACACAAATACATCGTCAGTGCTGTTTTAGACTCATTTGATAATTCAGCTTTATACAATGTTAGAGGGATAGAACGGAATGTAGCATCCTTCAGGCCTGATGCAGCTTTTTTAAAAAGAAGGAAAAAAAAAACCCAACTTATTTTATATTGGTTGTTCTTTCTCTTGCCTGAATAAAAGCTTTAGCACAGCTTGAAAGGGTTGCATGTGCTGAAATGTAGCCCAAGGATATGTGTTATTATCCATCCCCTCTTGACCAGCAGGGTCTCGGCTCTCTCTCCCTTTCAGCCTTTTGTTTGAACAGATGGGATTGGGGAACGAAGGGAAAGAAAGGCAGTCTGTTCTCATTAACGCTCCCAGTACACAAACACAAACCTGAGCACAGGGGACCTACAGAACAGGACTGCTTCCACTCCATACACATCCACTGTGACCATATGTACCCGCACACAAAGACAGACTGAAGACCTACATTGAGCCAGCTACTAGGCATTTACCAAGGACATCTCCTCACCAACTAATTAAATATATACATATATCTTTTTCAAAAGCCCTCCTCATAGGTAATTTCCTTTTTATTCAGCTGCAAAATTTAAAAATGTAACCTTCAACTGATGTGGTGTTGGGGCTGTTCTAAAAGAAAGATTGTCATCAAATCAGCCTAAAACCTGAACAGGGAGCATTCGTTGTGTCTTGGGCTGATGTGAGCTATGTGAAAAGGCTTCAGGCTAAACCTGCCAGACCAGGGTGAGGTTCATCCAGCCTGGCTTTCTGGAAAGGGCCAAGACTGCTTCTTCTGGAAAAGGTGCTCAAAAACTGGCTTTCAGCCATGACAGACTTCCTGTCCATTGAGAACATCTCCTCACAAACTCTGTGGCTAGGGTAGGCTGTAAAGCTTCAAAGCCAAGTTCTTGTTTGCATTATGACTCTTTCATATTTTTCCATATAGAATCACAGACTGGTTTAGGTTAGAAAGGACCTTAAGACCATCCAATTCCAACCCCCCTGCCATGGACAAGGACACCTCCCATTAAACCATGTTGCCTCTACTGATAGAACTCTCAGAAGCCCCATTTAAACAAATACTTGGTGCTTCTTTTGAACTGTACCTCCTGTGGCAGTAAATACCTGAATGGGCAGCATGTGGGGAAACATGTCCTTCCAGCAAAGTCTGACTCCTTGCTTTGGAGAAGGGCAAGCAGCTCTAAGTTCTGCAGCCTGGTGTTTCAGAGGTGACTGCCCACAGCCTGCTTGACAAAGCCAAGCCACTTGAACTAGCTTGGCTTGCAAAGATGGGGAGTTGAGGTGGGTTCCTCAGCATCTCTGCATGCCATACATTCATCACAGGTGCAGGCCACACACAGATGGCTACTGCAGCATGAGTGGCACATGGCAGTTCATTAAGATGCTGTACTGCAGCCACACACCAGCTTAGACTATGGTTGGAGCCATGACAGAGCAGGTCTCTGCCTAAGCATGGCAGGCCACTCCAGATACAGAGCCTTCTTCTCCTCCCCTTCCCCAGTGGTGACACTCATTGCAGCAAGGAAAGGAGTTTTGGGTAACTCAGGTCTCGCTGCCTCCTCCTTTCTCCCCAGGTGAGCTCTATCTCCATTTGCGCTCACTGCCCTCCCCACTTCAAACTGTGTCAGGCCTGAAGGAAAGATGTGCCAGACATCCGCAGCTGCTAAAGAAGGAGCCCGATGGTCAGAAGCACTATGGGCAGTTGGTGGTTCTGAAACAAGCACCAACAAAAACAGGAACCAATTATAGAATCATAGAATCACAGAATGGTTTGGGTTGCAAAGGACCTCAGGATTATCCAATTCCAACCCCCTTGCCATGGACAGGGACACCTCACACTAGACCCCAAATAGTGTCCTTGGTTGAAACACCTGACTGACCTTAGTATTTGATCCTATTTCCCCAGGAGTGTTGCTATGCCCTAATAAACATCATATCTTTATTTAACTGTTCAGTAATAAAGTGAGTGAGGCTCAAAAGTAGCTCCTCTGCTGCTGCAGTGGGCTGCTATGAGCTGGAGATATGGCAGGCTCTTTCCTCAAGTGTATAAAGAAACACCCGCATATTATGTTCAGCAGCAGGTAGATCTATGTTTCATTACAGCCTTGGGCATTTGACATGTAGTCTCAGGGAAAGAGCTGTCATTTTTAACCCAGGTACTGTGAGCGTAGGGAATGCAGAGCAGAAAATGAAGTGATTCTCCCTGTGGGGCTGTTTGCAGGAAGATCACAGTGGGGCCAAGGCAGAGAAGAATTAGTACCTCTGCTCACAAGATCTCACGCGCTCCCCAGGCACGCAGAGGCAGGTTTCCATAGCTGCACACCTCCTGAACATCATGGCACTAACACACGTGCTTCAGGTTATTGCCAGCAGACAAGAGGCTGGCAAGACACCTCTGCCAACTGTTTTCCATGCAGAGTTGCCCAGTTTCAACAGATATGAGCTGCAGAGGCAGAGCCCAAAGGCAGCCCCCTCTACATTACTGTGGGCTGGCACAGAGCAAGGTGAAGGCTTATAGGTGGCTCTGCGTGTGGTGGCTCCAGGTTGCACATGAGCTATATCATGAAGGTGGAGAGTCCCATGCTAGCTCCACGACAAGCCATGTCAGGCCCACTGCTCTTAATATCTCTGCAAGACATCTCCCAGTGCTCCCAGCACAGGACTGGGGCTGCAGGACACCAATACCTGCAGTCAGCTGCATTCCCCTAAGGTCTGCCCACACCCCACAATGAACACCAGCTTTAATTGCATGGCACTTAAGGCAGGTAAGGGTTACCAGGAGAGACCAAACCACCAGCCACAATTTTCAGTAGCCTGTATGAACAACATTGTTATCTCTAGGCTGACACTTTGCCCATTAGCACATCTGCATGCACTGGGAATAGAAAATAGATGCTGCTCTTTAAAACCCAGTCAACCAAGAAACACAGGCCCCCAAGCTTTTCCAAGTAAAACGCTTGAAGTTTGGGCTTAGCAAACATGATATAGCTCAGCAGCTTTCCCTCTTCCCGACAAGGAATGGCGATGCTTTCACAGCCAGACCACTGCAAAACTCTTTGCAAAGAAATGAGTTTCAGACCAATGAAAAGATGGTGCTTCACCTTAAAAAAAAAAATAGCTTAAGTGAGAAGCTGCTTGAAAATGAAATATTGAAACAGAGCATTTCAATAACTTGGAGATGTTCCACCCTTAATATACCTATGGGGGGAAGAGTGTCTGTACAATCAAAAGGAGCTTACAGTGCATTAGCAAAGGCAGCAAACACCTTGGGCTGCCACACATCCTTCTTCAGTTATGCTGTGTCATAGGAAGATTGCTTGAACTTTCTCTCTGTGTTTCTAAAATGTCCCAAAGCTATAAAGGTAAGCCTGACAGGTATAAAGTGACCCATCTCCTGGTAGCTATACCTTTTCACTGCACAGCTGCTACTAGCCAAGCTGAAACAGCATGTTGAAAGACAACTCTTTGGTGCAGTAAAGTTGTCACAGAAGTTCATATGATGTTTTGCTCTGTCATGTACAAGAGAATCTCTTTCAGGCCATCTGTGCCTCAGAGTTCAGGACAACACTGTGCTACTGGAGCCTGCAGTGACACAGGAGATATCAGCCTGTGCCAGGTTGCGTCCTCGTGCCACCAGACAATCACTGCTTAAGCTCCATCCTTCTACACTTGCTTGGGTCAGCAGCTGGATGCACTTTGCTGTACCCCAGCTCTCACATCATTTCAGGTGCCTGGAACAGAAAACAGGCAGGGTACCACCACCAACAGGACTCAGGGGAGCAAATCCCAAATGCCAGCTAGTAGTGGGGGGCCACCAGTATCACCAGGAGCACTCCATGGGCCTATATGATCTGTCAGGGTAGATATACCAGCTGAAGATGACTGAGGAATTTCAAGTGAAGGCTAAGCCCCTGTTGCAAACAATGCCATCTGCATTCTGGACTACATTAGGAGGAAGGTAGCTAGCAGGTAGAGAGAAATTATTACTCAAATCTGCTTAGTACTGGTGAGGCTGCACCCAGATATTGTGTCCTGTTTGGATCCCCCCCAGTTCCAGAGGGATGTCAAAAAACTTGGAAGCATCAACAGAGGTAGTGAGGGGACTGGACCTGTGAGAAAAGTTTATAGGAGCTGGGCTTGTACCTTGGTGAAGAAATACTACCAGGCAGTATGAAAGCAGCCTATACTTATTTCAAAAGGAAGCTCCAAAGCTGATGGAGCCAAACTCTAACAGAGTCTTAGTCACAAGCTGTGGAGATGATGCAGCGGCTGGAGGGAAAGTTCAGTGTGACAGCTCCTAAAAGCAGGAGGAGCCATTCAGGAGGCAGAGCTGCTGCAGGCAGTGTGTGACTGCCCTCTCACTGAAGTTTTGCTGGGGATCAATAGCCGGAGGTCTCAGTTCAAGTCAAGGGTCAAGTGTTTTCATTGAGCTTCAGAAGTTGTGATAACTCCTCTATGCAACAGAGGCTGCTCCAGTTATATCTTAGCTCTGTGGGGATGCTTTTAAACTAGTCCTGGCTTTGCTTTTACATTTCCCTCCATCTCCATGCATAATTCCTTTCCGAATGAATGTGGGACCATGACCATCCTAATCCATCTATGGTGTTTAAACTTGGATCACATCTAATACAGAAGGGCTGGAGGCAGCAAGTAAAACACCAAGTTAATTAGCTTTGAAAACCGCACAAGTCCAAAGCCAAAGATTCCATTCATCTGAACTCTGCAGAGCTGCTGACACAGAGGGATATCTGAATCTTGTGTCTAGTTGATCCAAGTGCTCCTCAGTGTCAATCCCCATTGATGGAGGAGGACAGGCTGACTGCTGGACTGCAACTGCTAGCTGCTGCCAGTTCCAAGTACTTCAGCTCTGCCTGGCCTGTCACTTGCTGTTGTCACTGGAATAGCTGAAACTGGGATGTTCAGCCTGAACAGGTCTTCAGCTTTGCTGCTTGAACCAGTTTCTACCTGACAGCTCACTCTTTCTCCCAGTTACACAGAAACCCAAGGCACCCAGTGTAGCTGTGGCACAGACTGACACAGACTGTGGCTTAGGTGCCAAGGAAAGGGAAACTGAGGTGGGTAAGGAGGTCCTTCTAAAGTTGGGCTCAACTTCACCCCAGAGCCCAGCTCCATGTCATCAGTAACCACAAGAGCTCAGCTTCCCAGCGCCATTTGCATTCAAGCCTCGTGTGTCAATGTGATTTAGTGTCCCCAAGAAAAACATGGTCCTTCGGTCTCAGCTGGTGACTGCACGGGGAGGACAGAGAAGGGAACAAGCAGCCCATCGTGCAATTCAAAATGAAACAGGATGGCTCTGCAGTGGCAGCACTGGCAGGAGGAGCAGCAGTCCCTCGATGCTGTCTGGACTATTTCCCAGAAGGGACAGCAAGGGCTGTGTAATCAGGCTCAGCTGGTAATCAGGCAAAGTCCAAAGCAGCCTAAAGACTAAATTATCCCTTAGTCCTTCCAGCTCAGGGGAAAGGATATTGATAGGGGAGGCGAGGATGGCTGCTGGACTGCAGCTGCCGGCAGCAGCCCATGCAGACTGAGAAGCATCTTTCCACCTAACATGCCCCTAGCTCCATTGTCATTCAAATCGCCGGCGCCTGGCGTGCAAAGGGCGCCGGCAAATCCCAAACGCCCCTTTCAGTCACACACACACCAGCATAGCTGCGGGCACCCTGCGGCCCTGGGGGGGGAAGAACACCATCTGTGCCTGCGAGGAGTCCTGCGCTTCACCCCGGCTTCCTCCTCTCTCTGGTCTACAAAGATGGCGAGTGGTGCCAGGCTGTCTTAGCATGAAACATGGTCCCAGCAGGTGAGGCTAAACATGAGTCCAACTGGATGAATAACCCTCTTTATATCAGTGCTGGAAAAATGTGGCAAAGAAGTGGTAAATGCTCTATCACTGGTGGTGTTCAAGGCCAGGCTGGATAGAGCCTTGGGCGACATGGTCTAGTGTGAGGTGTCCCTGCCTAAGGCAGGGGCATTGGAACTGGGTGATCTTATGGTCCTTTCCAACCCAAACCATTCTATGATTATATGATTCCACTATTCTATGAGGTAGGAGTCTGTTTTAGTGTTGGGTTTAGCCCTGGGAGAAGGGTTTATCACATCTTTAAAACCCAGTAGACCCGTCCCCACCTCTTTGAAATTCATAGCCTTCAGAGTTACATGATATCTTTAAATCACAAGATTTAATATAAATAAGCAGGCTTTTGTGAGTGGTTTTGGTTGCTAGGGGGGCTAACATTCTATTCTGTGGCTTCTGAGCCTTTAAGACCCTGCCATAGATCATGACTTCAAGCTGCTCTTTGCTACTACTCAGGCTGGGGTGAGCCCTTGGTTTTCAAAACGGAAAGCCAAAGCCTCAATTTCACAGTAGCAGTCACTTCCAAGGTCCTCTGTCTCACAGCCACTCTTTCCAGTACCTAAAGGGGATCCACAAGAAATCTAGATGATGTTTTACAAGGGTAGGTAAGGATAGGACAAGGGGGAATGGCTTTAAGCTGAAAAAGGGTACATAATGTCCCTTCCAATCCAAACCATTCTATGATTCAATGATTTAGATTAGATATAAGGAAGAAATTATTTACTATGGGGGTGGTGAGGCACTGGCACAGGGTGCCCAGGGAAGCTGTGGCTGCCCCATCCCTGGCAGTTGTCAAGGCCAGGTTGAATGGGGCTTGGAGCAACCTGCTCTAGTGAAAGGTGTCCTTGCCCATGGCAGCCGTTGGAACTGGATGAGCTTCAAGATGCTTTCCAATCCAAATCATTCTGTGGTTCAACGATTTTCACATTGCAGCCACTCTGCTGGCTGTGCAAACACCATTTGAGGAGACCACACTGAAGCCCAGACCTCTGAACAGCTCCTGGCTAAAACATCACCCAGCAAAACAAAGAGAATGCCCTCCTTGAACTGGCCCTGCTCTCTGAACTGGACCGTGCTGTAGCCCCATGAACGGCTGTCAGACAAACAGCTTTACAGGTCAGGAATCTCTGAGCTGGTGTTATGAACAAACTAGCAAGGGCAGGTGAGGAAGGAAAGAGCATCCCACATAAC
>WYDI02028362.1:69377-101964 GCA_009867235.2 Psittacus erithacus
AGGTCAGGAATCTCTGAGCTGGTGTTATGAACAAACTAGCAAGGGCAGGTGAGGAAGGAAAGAGCATCCCACATAACCACCGCCGCCTCGTCCGGACACGGGTTTACCTGTTGTCCTTCGGCGCCTCCCGCTGCTGTCGGACGGGCGGAGCAGCGGCAGCTCCGGCAGCTGCAGGTGCGGGGCTGCGGCGCCACCTGGCGGCCAATGGTGGCAACAGCGCCTCTGGTGCTTGGGCGGGAATCCCACGGATGTGGGCAGGGGATGCCTGGAGCCAGGAGGGGGATCGGCAGGATCCTAACACCGCCGGAACGGAGGGGCACAGGAACCGATGGTGTTTCTTTGTTTAGGGTTACTTCGGAAGAGAACGTGTATTCGTACTGCCCCCTGTGGGGGTGTCCCCGTAACTTCTGAACTGGATGGACCGTAGTTGCCTGAAAGTGAGGAAAAAGTGAGTCTCAAAATAATAATAATAATAATAATAATGCCTACAGGCTTCGTGAGGAAAGGTGGGCAGGTGGTGGTAGAAGCTGGGTATTGCCTGTGTTATTGGTCTCAGCCCTTATTTGAGGCGATGTAGTCTGCTCAGAAATGAGAAACTGGGCATCTTCACGAAGGTTCGACTACATTAGCCCATGAGAAATCCATGTGTACACTGAGCAGCAACACCACATCTGCATTCATCCCTGTGCATCCCTCATCATTTACTGTGGCAACTGGTTAAGCTGCTGCCTTAATCCCTGCCCTGCTTTTGTGCAGCACACAGCACCATGGGTGTCTGCTCTTACAGCCAGGCTCCTCTGCACACTCTGCCAATATAAGAGAGAGACTTGTTTCTCTTTTTCTGTTTAAGGAAGCAGACCCTGCAGGACACTAGGAACAGGACAAGAGCAGAAGAGTCAAGAACAGCAGGCTGTGGGGAGCAACAGGGCAACCTTGTATAGAGGATGTGGCCATCCCATAACCTACCTTGTCTGTGTCAAAGGAGATGGAAAAATGAGTTCCTGTCTCGTGCAGCAACAGGCACACCACCATGCACGTGGTACCAGGCGCTATATCCCACCACCTAGGAGGCTCAAGGGCCACCAGCTCACCCTGACGAGCTACTTACCCTACAGCTGCTGCTCTCAGTCTTCTGACAAAGCCAAGCTAAAGCCACCTTCATCCTAATTTATACCTCTGCAAGCAGGCGCTGAGTCTTGCAAGAGGGAACAGCCTTGATCAGCTGCAAAAAGGCACCACATGACAGACTTTGTTAATTAGAAGTTACTGATGTCTGTGTAGCTGATAGTTTGTGAGAAACTGTTGATGGTTGGATGCAAACTTCTGACCAGCCCAGCCTACCTATCCCAAACCAGCCACTAATAGAAAAGAGAGCAGAATCCCATTACATAGATTGTGCTGCACCATTTAAGAGTCTCCATCTAGCTAAATCTTGAAGGACTTTCAGGAGTTGTGCCGTGATCCAGGAAAGCAGTGACCCACATGCTGAACTTCCAGAGCAAAGGCAGACCTAATGGGATACAAAATTAGGCTGGGTTTTCTCTGGGTTCAGGGCTGTTGAGACTACTGCTGCAGAGGTCAATATCCCATAGCAGGTCAGCATCAGCAGGGAGATGGATAGAGTGCTGCTCCCTAATTTTATTTACACTAATAAATTCTCCACCTGTGTCCATTAATTTACCTGCAAAAAAAGCCAACACACTGTCACCAGGTAGCTATAAATAGCAACTGGTCGTAGTGTTTGGTTCACTAGACTTCAATAAGTGAAGTGTCTCTGGGCCTGAGGACTGTGGGCAGGCTTGGTTGCTCCTGCACCCTCTCCCTGGGTACCAGGCTCACCAGGTTTCCTTCACAATGCTTCCAGTGAATAGTCGGGTTTAGGGCCTGACCCTCAAGCAGTGGGTTCTCAGCTCTCATCTGAGACACAGGTTAAGTACAGGAAGCGAATTCTGGCTTAAGATGAAAATATTGCAATGAAAAATGTCAAAAGAAATACTTTCACTGTTTTATTGGAACAGTTCTGTCACGAAAACACAACTGAAATGCCATTTATGCTACAGGATCTCTGCTTTCTGACACTGGAGAGTTTCAGCTGGGTAGTTTTCAATTAGCACTTCAATTAATGTCACTGAGGGCCTGCCTGGGCTGGTTCTTAGGTAGCCTTGCCCTATTTCTTATATCAGTTATTCAGGTTCACACTGTTAGCATAAATGATGCTGGTCAGCCCCGTAGTTCTGTGTACGTTCACAACACATGGAAGTCAAAAGGACTTACTTAAGTATTAAGTACTTGGGCTCTTCAACAGATCTGAAAAACACAAAATGCATCATTGAATCAGGCCTTGTCCTGATTCATTTAGCTGCCTGAATCTCTGCTTTGTGGGTTTAATCTGGGAAAATCAGAATGAACTGTAGAAGCGCATCTTCACAAGACAAGCCTTACACATCTAATTGCCTGTTTAAAGCCCCAAAATCTGATACCTGCATATGAAACAGTCATCGAGAAATGACTACAGCCTGAAACTGGTATTTGAAAGGGCATTGGGTTCATAAATCCGCAGGTTTTAATTCAGACAGAATAGTAATGTAAGCAGACCACTTTATGGCGAGGCAGGCATTTGTATCTTTGTCAAAATGTGCCAGAGAGCATAAGGAAAGCTCTATAAACCTGGGAAGGGAAAGGAAAGGAAAAGAAGAAAGGAAATGGAAAAAGAAAAGGAATTAAAATAAAGCTACCTTTGTTTCTAGCTACTGGCTGGTAAGAACTGAGCACAAACTGCTGTGCTAGATCATTTTAGATCCTCTCTTCACATCTGACATTTGCTCAACTGCACTGACTAACAGTTCCTCCAGCTCAAATTACTCCATCCCTGCCCTGTACATCCACACCTGCTAATCTGGGGAGCTTTGTAGGAGCTCATTTGCAGCCGTCAGCATGCGGATGCTACACATGGCAGTGACATGCGGCTCCGGAGAGGCACAAGAGCCGCATTTGCAATGCTGGTTCCTGACACCGCGCACATGCTCTGAGACAGGAGAGCATGAAGAACACCCTCAGCATACAGCCTCCCTCCTTACCTACAGCCCATCACATCCTCCAAGCTGTCCTGTATCTGCTGCCCACCAAACACCCCTCATTCAGTGGTCTCCAGCCTTCACTAGGGCCACGGCACTCACTAAAGGACCTGTCAAGAGCAATGTCATAATTTGCTCTCCCTATCAAACTGTGAGGAATATCTGAATGTTGGCCACAGGCTGGCATCTAGTGGTCTGATCTCTGCTGTATGATACAGCTGGCAGCTGCACGAGTAAGTCCAAAGTCATCTTTGATAAACTCAGTGGAGAAGGGTCCAAGCCATATCCATGCAGGAGTGACGGTCTAGTTTTTAAGAACCTGCTTACCTGCAGTGCCAACTAAAGTACACCTGAAGAAGAAAACTATTCATCTACGTGGAGACAGGAGACAGCAGTCTCCTCTGGGGATGTAGTAGCTCCCAGTTTCCCTGCCCCACTAGAGAAAGCCACACATGCCTCCGAGTTTACACTAGAAACCAGGCACCGCATCTCCTGCACACCCTCTTCGCCCCATCCCCTTTCCCCTCCCTGGACCATTCTGCTGTGCCCCCCACCTGGACACCCGCAGGTCCTGTTTGCCAGCGGGTGGAAGGCCCCTTAGCATGCAGGGATGGAAACAGGAGTATACCCTGTGGAATGACTCCCTGCTTCCAGGGGAGAGCTGACCTCTGCAAGCTGGCACGTAGCAGCAGAGCAAGCGTTATAAATACGAGTGAACCCAGCAGCCCTTTATGGAAGCCCAAGCTGCAGCTCAGGGATGCTTAGCTAGGAATATCAGGGTAAAAGGAAAAGCTCTGGCACAACACCCTGCTGGCCCCTAGCTTGGAGAGACACAGCTACTGCCTGTTGCACAGGAAAGTGCTGGCTGCATGGTTCTGGATCTGTTGGGGTTTGGGTCTCCTCCTTTTAGCAGAGCTCCTTTGAGCTTTCAGCCTCACCAGATGAAGCCTCAGATTCTGCTTCCTACAGCAGCCACAGCCAAAATGTGAGGCAGGAGCCTGCATAAAGCTGTGCTCACGAGGCTAAGTGCTCTGTCCCACCATGAGCAGTCTCTTCAGCAACACAAGCCACTGTCTCCTCATGGGTGACAATTTCCAAGGAGGGGTGCAAAAAGAGTGAAAAGGAGCTGTGAAATGTTTTCTCTGGCCCAAAAGCTGTTACTCACCCTGAATTGTGGATACCAGCTCATTGTCAGTAAGGCAAAGACATTTCTTCCCACTGCCAGCTCCAACAGCAGTTTTCAGCCCTTCCCTAAGGAGCAAGGTGAAGTCACCACCTTTTTGCTAACTTCCACCCTATCATCATATAGTCTGTGATTTACAGGTCCTTCTGTGGCTCATGCATTTAAGCTTCCATTTTCAACCAGAGAAGCTTTAATAACCTCTTTTGTGGTTGCAGGTAAAAACTTGAGCTCAGGGATCCAGAAGCTGCCATGCCAAGGGAAAAATATCACAAGCAAGACACTTCTCAGATCTCCTTGTTTCTAGGCTTCGTGATCTGAAGGAAGGGGATACCTGAGTCATTACTCATTACTTCTGAATGCTTGGGAACGCTGTGTAACTGTACCCCAGCTACATACCAATGTCCAGAGCAGGTTTGCTGCCAAGAGGGTTTATTCACATAGAAGAATTTGCATTTAAAAATTGCCTGGCATTAAAGAAAACACAAAAAAAAGCATGCCCAGGGCATGCATAAAGGACTGTGAGACACCCGTCCCGCCTGGAAAGCTATTCACCCTAGAAATGCAAGTGCAAATGCAAGGGGGTCAAGACTCTGTAAAGAGATTCGGGGCTGTCCCAGACTGTACGAAGTCCAGTTAGAGAAGAGGGATGTCAAAGAGAAGCAGAAACCTAAGATCCCCTAATCCTTTCTGTCTTAACTTACAGAGTTAAGGAGCGTGCTAAGCTTGTCTAGCTCATCATCCGAAAGGAATGAGGTTCGTGGTGGCAAAGTGAGCTCACCCCAGTGCTTCCCAGCCCTCCCAGCTGCATCACAGCAGGCATCACAGGCAGGGGATGCGGAAGGATTTGAGGGACAGCACAGGGGGACAGGAGGGAAGGATTGCTGAGCTGCTGCTCCAGCATAGCAGGTGTAAAGCTGCTGGGTCCAGCTCTGTCAGCAGTGGCCGGCGCCACATTGCTAAATTAAACACCCCTCCAATCATCATGATGTTATTAAATGTGCTGATGCTCTCCTAGATAGGAAAAACCCGAGGTACAAGTGACACCCCAGACCTGCTGCATGAGCCCTGTTCTAGACCCTGGCCCCAAAGGGCTGTGTGGAAGCAGTGCTGGTGGTTAATGTATGCAGGGTGCGTGCAGGCAGGGACACAGACATACGCTTGGACATACCAACCATGGCCAAAGCTAGGCAGGGGGCCAATGATCCCTCCTCCTCCAAGAAAAAGGCAGGGGACCAATGGAAATGACCATGCTGTATATGCTCTAAAGTTTTCCACAAGGGAATATACTGTGTCAAGCCATGCGCTTTATTTCTTTTACTCTACTATTAGTAATTATATTATTATTATATCATTAATAGTTACTGAGGTCCCTGGGACAGAACTCAGCATGCATCCATTCACAACCCAGCTCTCGGGGAACCAGCTTTGGCCGTACTTTCACATGGACTCAGGACTTGGCTATGGATCACCAGGTTTCACAGAGACTGCCCAGAGCTCAGCTCTCAGCATCTCTCATAGGAATATGCCTGGCCTCGTCTCTGAACCAGCTCCACTGAGAACGTGGCCAGGTGCATTTGCATCCCCTTCTCCAGCTATGCAGCATGCCAAAACCTCCCATTACAGGCTCAGTGAATGAATCTGAGTCTGGCTTCCCTAGGCAGGTGCCAATTACTCCATCCTAGTAGGGGAGTTTTTGCAGGCAAAAGCACAAGGACCAATAGGACACCTGAGTGTCACATGTACCAATCATGGTTGGGGCCTGCAGCTTATTAAATGGTCTCTCTTTGAATATTTTCAGCTCAGTTTTGGGGGTATTTTTACCATCTCTCTGCCCACTCCTTAGTAGGATTGAGGCTGCTTCTAGTATGCCTAACATGATTCAGGTATGGCCAGGCATAAGGCTGTCTCCACAGCTACAGTTCATATAATACCATTATTAAGCTCTTCTTCTTCTTGGTGCATTAGAGGTAGTATGTGTTTAATGTATAAGCAAAAGGAATAATGCAGAAAATCCCCCCATCCCAGTGCTACCTGCAGTAACCCCTCAGGGAGCACCTGTACCCTTTCCAGGCCAGGTTGCTTGTGGGGAAGTCTCCAAAAGCAGAGCTTCCAGCCCAGCCAGGAAGGGTAGGCAGGTTGTTGCCTGAGTCCTGCCGCATGCTGTCTGCAGCCTTTTCCAGTCCCCTGCTGCAGGTTGTGTTATGGTGTCCCTTGTCAGACCTCTGCATGAAGAAGCAGCCTTGTCTACTTCCAGTATTTCTCCTTATTCTTTCCATTTTCACTTTATTGCTGTCCTTTCCACCCATTTCCATCCATGCCCCCAAACCCATTTCCATTCTGCCACAAGTGATGTCTTAGTTAAATCCTTTCTTGCTGTGTAGGGTTTCTAAGCCCATTAAGATGTAACTATCCAAATCCTTTCAGGACAGTTCCAGTTTTGACCTTCTAAAGTACTTTCTGACCTGTGTAACACACAAATGCCAGACCAGTTCCCAAAGACAGAGGTGCAATGATCCCTGTAAGTGGCACAGACCAACTTTGCTCTGGGGGACACGATGTCTAAGAAAGCAAAGCCTATTTTTGGGAGTAGTCAGGACGCCAAGGCATCTTACTGACCTTCTCTTTGAAACTTCTATATAATTTCATATAAATGCTTTTGTCTGCTCTATGTTTGATTTCCTCATGAACACCAGCGTCTGTCAGAAAACAGAAGGGGTTCATAGCACTTTCTTATCACACAGCAGATGACAGCACCTCAGTCAAAATATACAAAGCATCTCCAGGTGCTGCAAAGACCTTTGGAGGTTTAAAACAGGGGAAAAAGGGAGGGGGCACAATGATACAACTTCTCTGCCTTGTACTTACCATCAGTGACATGACTGCATTGAATTACAGGCAATGTAAACCACCATGAAGTACGTGCCACTTTTCAGGGCTGAAAGGAAGGGAGAAAGCATGAGGTTTTCTCACACTGCACGGCTTTCCTTGGAATAATAGTGATCCTCTTGGTCTCCTTAGAAAGGTTCAGTGCATCTTCAAGACTCCCACCCTGATGACTACAGTATGCTGCAAGTTATTATGAGCTGCGACCTTGCTTGGACAGATGGTAGCAAGGGGCATATTTTCTGAATACTCCTATCTTACAAAACATACAAGGTCTTAGAAGCTCGGAAAGGATTAGCTAAAGCAGAACCTTAAATCCTGAAGCCATGAAAAAAGGCTCACTGAGGCATTTGGATCAGGGGCGGCTGGAGACCTCTTTTACTATATGAAACAGAAAGGACAACGAAGGTGAGAACAGCAGAGTGGAGTGTAACAGCAGCAGCCAGGAGGGAGAAACAGCTAGTGTATATACCTAATTTGCAATACAAATAGGGGAAAAAATCAACAAGAAGGAGAGTTTTATTTGTCCTACATCCCCACCCAGCATTTCTGCAAGCCCAAAGTGAAGGGCTGAGATTATAGTGCTTTCAGTACCTCTGTTGTATTGCTGTCACTGGCTACCTAGCCTCACAACTTCAAAGGAGCCAAGTAAAATCCTACTTCAATGAATGTCAGGGGTGGTTTTGCAGCCTGATTCCCTGGGTCCAGGATTTTGCTCAATGACTGCCCCTCAAAGGGCCTACAACAGAGGATAAAACAACAGCAAGCTTTTCCCTTAATTCTCTCTTTCTTTGCCTGAAGTTTTGAGGCCAATTCTGAAGGTCATTTAATCAAAGTAGGCACCTGCCCAGGTGGACAAGCACTGAGCCCTTTCAAGTCGCTTCTCAGAGAGCTTTCAGGTGGATGGCTTTAGGATGATTAGTTAAGGAAAAGTATTGTACTGGTTTCTCAAGGCAGGGCTAAGAAATGTAGTAGCAGAAGGGCTGAAGGAGTCAATATTTAGTTAGTTAGAGCAGAGAGGCTGAGCCTTGTAATCAACTTATATCAGAGACTAACAGATGCCAGCTTTGCCAAGGATCTATCTGAGCTAAAAGGCAAGTATCCCAGTATACAGAGCTGACCATACCATTTCCTTGCACAACACTAGCCACAAAACAGATGTGTTGCAACCACGGGCAGCTAAATGGAATCAGAACTATGCAAGAAGATAGCACAAAGTATTTGTAGTGAACTCATGAATGCAAAATACAAGATTTCACAGAGATCTTTGTTCCCCTCATCCTTCCCTCCTATGCGGAACTGCTATTGCTCCTACTCTATGGGGGAGGATCCGACACACAGAGAAACCTTATGCCAGTGTTGTGTAGAAATGGGCCTAGAACAAACCCAGGTTCCCCAAATCCATAAGGTCTATACACTGTCCTACGCCCAGTCTGAAACATCATCTGAGAGTATGGACAGCTTTGAATTCCCAAGGAAAATTGCTTTTGGGTCCAAGATGGGCTCATTTCAGTGTTCTGCTATCAGGACCTGGAAAGATGATGAAGAAAAAGACACAATACTTAGGGTCTTTGTCAAGGTGTGAGAGCATTTGCTTCAGTCCCAGCTCTGCTAGGGGCATCTTACAGCCCCCTCAGGGAAAAAAAAAGGCAACTTTTTGTTAAGAAAAAGCTTTTTTTCTTTTTTTTTTTTTTTTGACAGCAAGAAAAGGACAAAGTGAAAATTGGATTGTGTCTATTTTTAGGTAGATTAAAAAGTTACTCAGCCTGGAGAGAAAACACCTCATAAATAGCTTGAGCGATATGAAAGTGGAGCAACTGCTGAAGATCTGCAAGAATAAAAGGAGGGCAGAAGCCTGGGAAGCCAGTTTTGAAGTAGTTGTGAATGTTTAGTTTTCACAACCCTGTCTATGTGTGCCTGCTTCAAAACATATTGTGATGCCAGCGGAAGCCTGCTCCTGCACCTCAAATCCACAGAGTCCTTCAAAGGCAACCAACCAGCCTGATGTAGACCTGGTCATCCCACAAACTTGGTTCTGTGTTTTACAGCCTAAACATTCAGCCTAGCCAGCCATTGCTACCCACTGTGACGCAAGTCTTGTGTCAATCAGGTTAATCCAAGTTTGTCACATCTCTCTTTAAAATGATCACTCCTGATGGGTGTTTTAGTAGGGAGCGTATTTCAGAGGCTGCCTTGCTCTGGGTTTTACCCAGATTCCCTATGGCTTCATCATGAAGAGTTCAAGTTGCAGGGAAACATGGAATTTCAAAAAAAACAGAAACTACAAGGCTTTGGAAATACAACAGGCTTGGAAACCATTGGCCACAGTTTCAGCCACTTTCTTGTGGGTTGTTTAGGTTAGAGTTGAAAGCTGGGGGGACATGTTCTTCTAAGACACCAGGAGATGGGTATAATCTGTCAAGGGAAGCAGTTGAACCACCACCCCTGGAGGTATTTGAAAGACATGTAGATGTGGCACTTAACAACATGGTTTAGTAGTGGACTTGGTTAGGTTTACAGTTGGATTCAATGATCTTAAAGGTTTTTTCCAACTTAAAGGATTCAGCGATCCTATAATTGCTAAGCAATGCTCGCCTTACTGAAACAATCCCACGCATACAGCCAAATGGGAACAGATTACTGGGGTGTGAGTTGCATGCACTGAGAAGGGGCATCATCTCTTCCCCAGGAGGGATGGAGCAAGGCTGTGATGGAGCAACAGCGAGGAGGCTGATAAGGCCACATGTTTGCGCATCACTTTGGCAGGGGGGCAGACTCATGCTCCTTGTCAAGCTCTATTCTTCCAGCCCCTCAGCATGCCTTCTCCAGTGGATCCATGCCAGCCCCAGTGCTGGTCTGTGGCCAGCTGGCCTGCCTCGACCTGCCTGTCGCTGCCAGTCATGGGGCAGCGGTGACAGCCCGGTCACAGGAGGGGAAGAGGTGAAAGACTGTGCCATCAAACCGTTCTTCTCCAGCAGCATGGTGCAGTGGTGCAGGCAATGCAGCAGAGCAGTAGGCAGCATTGAGCTCCTGGGGAAGAGGAAACCAGTCACCATTCCCAGGAAATGAAGAGCAAGGAATATGCAGGACTGCTTGCTGGGAAATGCAATGGGATTGTGTGAAGAAACACTTCTAGGCCAACAGGCAGGTCCCAGAAAGGGAGGCCAGCACTGATGGCTATCTCTCCATCATCATAAGGAGAGCCCTGGTTGGGCACTTCTCCTACCTTTCACTCCCCCTTAGTGCAATAAAGTTTTAACCACTTGTCAGCAGTGTGTGAGGCTTGATAACTATTATGGGCATGGGAGGTTGCAGTATAAGCTTCCTTCTGCTTCAGGATTACCAGTCCAAGGGACAGCAATTCTCCTGGTACTCCACAAGCAGAGAAGAAGGTGCTGCAGAAAAGATGTTGAATGTCAGCCCGCAGCCCCAGCCAGTGCTCCAGGCAGGAAGAGGAGGGAATCCCATGGGTGCTCACCTCCTTTGCTGCTGAGAAACAGGGACTTTTCCTCTAGCAGTGCAGATGAGGCTCTGAAACTGCTTAACCTGAGATCTGTTATCCAAAGCCTAATCACTGCGATGCCCAAGGGAATATATAGAGATACTCCTATTCTAAATTGCAGTAAATACCTTCTATTTTTATTAAGCCCTAATAGGACAGGCAGTGCCTCGGTTCCCTGTGCAAGAGAAGTCTGCCCCTTCACAAACCCTGCCTGTGTACTCCCAGCACTGCCATCTTCTACTCCCTCCCTCCTGCTCACTCCCTCTCTCTCAGATGATGCAGAGTGCCAGCAAGTCCCTCAATGGTGTCATATCTGTCCTTTTTATTCATTGCAGGGTTTATTTTTAGCCTGAAACAACTGCTTCCTAAAAATGGAGTTCCTAATGACACGGGAGCTGGACACAGCTATGTAAGGTATCCAGGGCTTGGCCTGACAGCTTCTCCTGTCTATCTCTTTGTTGTGAGCCCAGGACAGCAAAGTTTGCTGTTCCCCACCAGCCTTGCAGCATTTGGACTGATCTTTAACAGGGCAACAGAAAAAGAAACTCAGTTTGAACTTCACCTGGAGCCTTTGGTCTCTTCTTCTCCCCAGATTAATAAGGAGGGGGATGTTTACCTGCCCTCTGCTGCACTCCAAGGTCTCCCCTATGAAGGCGACTTGCTGGATCCTGGCAGGTCTTTACCTGCTTTCCTGCTGCAAGGCAGAAGAGGGACTGAACTTCCCCACTTATGATGGGAAAGACAGAGTGATCGACCTGAACGAGAAGAACTACAAGCAGGCCCTGAAGAAGTATGACATGCTCTGCCTGCTCTTCCACGAGCCGGTGAGCTCTGACAAGGTCTCCCAGAAGCAGTTCCAGATGACAGAGATGGTCCTGGAGGTAAGTACCGCTGCACGTCTCAGCCGGGGTCAATAGCACAGCATTGTTTGAAGCCAAGGAGAGGACAGTCAAAAGCTCTTGTGCAGGGGGGAGTTGAGCACCCAAAGGTTTGGGCTTGCTTACTTGGATCTGAGTTAGCACCTGAGTTCTGAAGCCCAGGAAAAGCTTGGTTTGTGCTCTTCCGAGTTGTTTGTTAGGAAACAGTCTTTCCGGATGGTGCATTAGAAACCCGGGCAATAGAGAGTAACCTTGCAAACCTCAGCAATGTGAGCTCAGCTCAGCTGAGCTTTCCCAAATGCCAGCACAGACCTGAGCTCGTAGCTTAAAGTTTTTAGATCCTTTCTCATTCTGTATCGTCCTTGCATTCTGGATTCAGTCCCATTTTCTATCCCTCTAGGAGCAATCAGCCAAGAGGCCTTACAAAACTGTGCTGCAAATGGGTGTTGTAGCTCCCCATCTCAAAAACTCCCTGTTGGTGCAGCATTAAATCCCTTTTTGTTTTTCTGACACTTAGTTGCCTGCTTGGAATCAGTCTCGAGCTGCTTGTTAATGCAGTCATTCACTTCTGCGCTGGCAATAGAGCGGTGTTCATTCTTTGGTGAAAGAATGATCAATTAAATCCTCAGTAAAATAAATCACAGTGAAAATTGCAACGTAAATTCATAGCGTTCCTTCTTGTAGTGCAGCTGTAATCTGGGGAATCCTACAGCAGCAAGCCTGGATTGTTTGGTGCTTGTTTCCTATCAGGGGTTCACAAATACTCCCTCTTAACTAGAAGACAGGTTTGGGAAGAAAGGGAGCATTGCAGAAGAAACATATAAGCTTTCTTTATCTGATCCAGACTGAAAATGCATTGCACCCTTAGGAGTACAGCAATCGTGAATTACAAAGCGTGTTTGCTGAGGGCTAAGACCTGAAAACATCCAGTGCCAAGTTCCAAGTCTACTGACCTCCTTAGCAAGCCTGAAGACAAGAAAGATTCAAAACCTTCACCAGGTTTTACTCAGCTCTCAGGGAACAGTTACTTGCTCCAGTGAGCGATCAAATAACATTTGGCAAAGAAAAGGAAACTCCAGTTGAAATGTGTATGGTTGGTAGTATAATTGCATTGTTGTTTAATAGCATAGCTATTTCATGCCCGATAGATGGCAAGCAGTTACCAGATACATATTTATAGAAACCTGACAGAAGCAGGTATCTGTTGTGTACTCTCAGTTTTAGTCCCCACTGCGCGTATACTCACGTTATCAACCATACCAAGGGTGCGATGGCTACAATACAACCTGGTTTAAAGCTTTCATTTTGCAGGATTTGATTCATCAGCAAGTACATTAGCTTAGGACTCGGGTGATCTGGTTTTCAATTGCCTCTCTATCACAGACTTCTTACGTGACCTTGGCCAAGAGATTGAGGATTAGATCTGTAGCAGACTTTACATAACTGGAGGTGCTCTAGTTCACTAATGCTCAGCTACCAGGTAACTGTGCCACGCACACATCAACTGACATTTGTGGCTTCAGCCTCAACATTTCCCATGCACTTGCAATGCTGATTCAGTGCATGTTGCAAAGTTCCACAGTCTCCCCCCTGTCCCCTGGACTGCAAACTGCAGCAGCAGCAATCTGACAGCCCAAGCACAAGAACAATGTGCAGGCTGAGCACTCATTTGCCTCTGTAACCCAAGGGAATCAGAAGGCAGAGGGCAGAGGGCCAGCTTGGGAAGTTCCTAGAGTAGAGTGGTGCCTGTGGTAAGATGCTCCTTTCTAGAGCAACTTTTCTGTTTCCATCTGACTATACTGGCAATGTACCTACTGATTCACAATGAAATGGGCTGCTTCCACAGCCTGGAAAACATGTTCTTACCCCCTTCCCGCCTCTTCCATACAATGGCACTGATCTCCAACATTAGGAAAAATAGGGAGTCTTCATCCAAAAACATAGGCAGGTGTGGAACTAAACAAATATCTGAGCTGGGTGGTTAGGGATTGGTATGTCAAATTGCCTGATGAACATGGGAGGGACTGGGCTTAATAACCCCCGAAAGTCCATCCTTTCTGTTTCTCCCGCATGTACCTTATAAGAAATGTATAATTCGAAAGACCAAAAACCTAAAGAAGTATCTTAAGACACCAAGAAAAGAAGAGCTCCATCATGATTTCCTTGAAGTATGTAGCTAGTGGTCAATAACAAGCTCTGACAGGGGCTTCTCCCATGAGTGAGGAGCATGTGAGGCTCTTTCTTAAGTGTATCCTTTAGTGTCTAACAGGGGTTGAGCTCACGTAGCAACATTAACTTCTTTCAGGGAACTTTAGTCTCCTCTCATGAAAGGAAACTGAAGTCTCTTGCTTGAGATCCTTGACTCCAGAAGATCTGGCTGGAAAAGGCCAATAGCTAGACAACTTATAAGGAGAGGCAGCTTAGGGACGGACCTGGTGGGAGAGAGAAGAGTGTCACAAGGGTCTCATACCCTTAGGAAACCAAGCTGAAAACCTGACAGCGCATCCGTAAAGTTAAGCGCATGTTCGAGGACTTTCCCAAACCACATCTATGAGCAGGAGGCTGAGAAGAAAATGATGCGATAGGAAAAATTACCTTCCCAGGACAGAGGCCCCGCATGTAGGACTGCCTGACACTGTCAAAAGCTCAGCTATCACCAGAAAAGGGATGCCATCTTTAAGCTAATATTACAGTGAGACAGCACATGGAGTCTTTGACTCCCAGCACCCAGGCATAATGGGAACTGTCATCACATGCCCACTCAGCCCAGGGTCCCTTTCCAGTTTAGAAAGGGAATGAAGGCAAAGACCATCATGAAACAGTCCTGACAGATCCTGCCACCTACACTGTTGCATGACACAGGTCCAGGGACAGCCAACCCCTCTAGCAGCAAAAGCAGCTTCTCTGAAGCATCCTTTGTACATGACAAAGGCTCCACAGACAGCAATGTCAGCTCATCAGGTTGGGGTGGGAAAGCTGGGGTTGCTGTGTTAGCCTGTTGGGAAAACAGTCAAAGCAAAGCCTGGAGATGCAGCTGCCTGTTGCTTTCTGGCCAGGGTGGAAAAGGGTTGGGGAAGGATTGCTATGTATCCATAGATAGAACCCAGGGCAAGACAACCCAGGGCAGAGACAGCATGAGCGCAGGCTGTTTCACAGCCCAGGTTAAAGGGCTCTCCTCCTCTAATGACTCCACTGCATCACTGACTACAGAAAAGCACCTGCAGCCTGAGCAGTGAAAAGCCTCTGTACAGGGCAATGCAGAGGTTGAACCAGGCAGTTCCAGAGCTAATAGTAGTTATTCCTGCTCTGTGGTGATGCTTACAGGAGCCCTGTGTTTACAGCCAGGCATAAAGGATCACAATAATTATTTAACAGACAAGTAAGAAAAAAAGCTACTTGTCCTGAAAGATCTCAGCTTTAATGAAGAAGAGGCAATAGAGGAAAAGATCAAAGCAGTGAAGTTGAGAAATACTTGTTCTGCCTTTCTTCTCCTCTGTAGTTTCCCTACTTCATGTTGTCCTGTATTATACTGCTTCTTAGATCTTATCCCATTTCTCTCTCATCTGCGAATGTCCTAAAATACTGGCATAGTTTTGCCTTCCAGAGGACCAGCTCCTATCTCTAGAAATCACGTAGCAAGAACAACGAGCAGTGGAGTTAGAGGCTTTCCTTTCGCACTTGAGAAGCTCTCTGGGGCAACTGTGGTTGTCTCACTACCATAACATCTCCTCTGCTGAAACACTCAGTCCTGCCATTCTTTCCTTGTCATCTGCATACATGTATAATATCCTTAAAAACAGATATTTTAAGCCCTTTAATGCAATAGTGCCCCTGGGCTGAAAACTCACACAGAACTGCCCTAGCACAAGCCAGTCTGATTAGAGTTAAATTCGGACATGGTAGTCCCCTTTCCAAATGGAGTCTAGGATCAGATTCTGGAACACAAGGGAAATTTTCTCCTATGAACCTGGAAATATAAATCCATGAGATCCCCCCAGTGTTCTGCCACAACCAGGAGCTACCTCTGGTGTGAGAGGAAAGGACAGATTTGGAATCCAGTAAAAGATGAGGATTAAACTGGGTGTAAGGGCTACCTCCCTGTTCACTTGAGAGCCAGGATTTATTATCAAGTGTTGAAACTACTGCAGCTTCCAGCTCAGGATGGAAAACCTGGTGCAAGACCAGGTGGTTTTGGGGTAGCTTCAGCCACATGGTCTTGAAAGCTCTTAAGAGTAGATGAAACCCAGGAAAAATGTTTCAAACTTAGGTCTGCGTGGTTTACCCCAGAAATTCCTGAGAACCAGCAGACAAGAGTCTGGTTTATCCCATCTCTAGGCAGAGTATGACCATAAACACAACCATAAATCCAAGCCCTTTCTTTAAGCACCCTTCTCTGTTTCACAGACTCAGATTCCAGTCTTTTCCTTTGAAAATGGATATGGTCACAAGAGAGAGCCTCAACACAATTCCCAGGGCTGGGTTGACTTGTTATACAAGACATGCCCACTGAGTATCACTGAAACTGTCATGGCTCTGGGTCCCTACAGAGCAAATCCTCAACGTGAAAGACACACCTGGCTGGATAGGTATGTGCATAAGCCTGTAGTACAAGTGCCCTGTATGTGTAATAAAAAAGGAGTTTAGTGGCTTCTACTACAGATAAGTTAATGCAAAAATAAGGAAGGAATAGAAAGGGAAGGAAAAAAAGGTGCACTGGTTACTTTGCCCTCTGAGACCATGTAAGTAGGTCTCAGTTCATCAACAGCCAGCAGAACACTGATTTTCAGCAGTAACACACAGGAGGATTTCACTCACTGACATGCCAGTCACACAAACAAGTTACAGAGAGCTCCTCATTTCGCAGATGGGCATGCTGACATCAAGGGACGAGTATGTCATTTGGTCTTTCTGTATAACAGTGTCAGAAGCTGTTTCCAGGGCTGCTTTACCAGGTGTTGCCCAGTTTCTTTCTTTGGAGTCCCTCCGTCAGTTCCTAGCAGTGAGTTTGGACTGGCTGCAGGAGCAGCATCTAGCATAAGACCCCACTTCAATGTCACTCTTTGAAAGGCACCTTTCTCAGCTGCTAAGGTCTGATCAGAGATATGTGTACTGACAGCAGTTCTTAGAGCAGAGACTAGCTGTAATCCCATGACCTAAAGAAAATCAAGGTGGTTTCATCCAGAGACCCAAATGTCATCTGGAGACATGGCAGATCCCTGTGAACTTGGTTTCACTTGCTGATGCAGTGCAAGGCCAAGTCTGCTTAGGCTTTGGCATCTTGCTTGGCCCTGATATGAGGAGCCTTTCTCACTGCACAGCTGTTGCAAACAACCTCCTTGGGTGCCATGCAAGACCTTAAGCCACACAGAGACTCCTGTATCACTCCTCCCTTCAGAAACGCATTGAGGAAGAACATTGACAAACCCATCCTCTTAAATCCCAGCTATCCTGATACTAGTCAGCTTCCCAAGCAAGCGCCAGAGGGGGTTCCTGCTGTGCTGGTTCCCAGGATGCAGGGTTTTACTCTCATATAATGAGGTGCCTTTGTCCTGAGTGGGGGACCTCAAAAGGCAAAGCTGGAGCTCACACTCGCCTACTCAGTGGACATGTGCGGTGTTTGCAGTTATCATTTCATCTTCTCTACTCCGGGCCTTGACATTTCCCAGGAGCCTGGGGCAGCTGCTGCTTTAGGAGGCAAACTGGGTACAGTGGCCCATGCTGAGCTCACCCACTGTGACCTTACTCCGGAGCTCAGTCTGCCAGTGCCCTTTATCTAAAACCACACTAAACAAAGCCTGTGACTGCCCTTCCTTCATGCCCGAGCTTCATTTCTGGGGAGAATGGAAAGGAGAGAGGATAATTCTCTTTAAACACCCAAGAGGGAGAAGAGCTATTTAAGCGCAAAGCCTAAGGACAAATGGGCTATGAATAAAACAAGTCTGGAAACTAGGAAGTCCCCAATCACCAGAGGAGGAAGACAACAAGGGGAGAACCATCCAATGAATTTAAAATGGACATTGACCAGCTTGTGACAGAAACTGAATGACACGGTCCTGGGGTTGATGCCCAGATGTTCTTTTTCAGCTTCTGTCCCTAAATAACAGGCACTCAGGCAAGGAATCCATGGCCTAGGAAAGAAGTAGCTTAGCAAGGTCCAAGTTTGTGGTTTTTTTTATCCTTTGCACATTGGGATTTACCTACATACATGAGACAAAACCTTGCCTGAGGAAATAGAGCGAGCAGCAACAGGGAATAACTCAATTCCCAGGGTGGCCACAGAGCAGGCAGTGCCCCAGGATGATCAGTGCTCCCGTCTAAGCAGTGCTGATGGTGCTCATTCCTGCGTGTTCTCTGACACAGCTCTGGTGAAGGCCAGCTGCTGTACATGATGTGTCCTCTTTCTGGGAATCCTGTTCTGCCCTGGCAGGAGATGTGCCTCTGACACCTTGGACTCTGCGCAAAAAGGGATGTGTCTTTTCAAAGCTTCCCTCAGTTCTTATTTCTCTCTGCTCACTCCTTGGGTAAAAGTCCTTTCTTGCCTCAAGGACCCTCTCCATTACTCCAGGGAATCTTCTCACTGATTCTTTGAGGATGCAGGATGGGGACTTCTCAGGGTTTCAAAGGCACTGGCTCACACCCACTAGGTCAGAAACTCAAGAAATCCTGCTTGTTCCTGGGAGCTGGCGGTGTAGGAATTACAAAGATCTGCGGAGGTGAACAGGCTGAATAGCAAGCATGCTTCCCTCCTCCACCATCTACTGAAAGGAACCAGCTTGTGCCCTGCATCCATGGCAGCATCCAGCCCTCAGTTTCAAACCAGCCTCTCTGAGACTGGAGAAACAACAAGACAGAGATGGCCTCAACTTTGTCAAGGACAGACCTGCAGGCTCCCTTTTGGGGCAGCTTAGCAAGGGGTGGCCCCCAGGCACTGCCCCAAGCCCCACAGCACATGCACACACGTATACTGCAGGCTGTCTTCAGTGTGCAAGCTGCCCAGCCAAGCTGGCAAAGCATCTATGATGACTGGCCAGGAGCAGCAGCAGGTGGCCCCAGCACCCATGGGTGCTCAGTGGCAAGGGTTAGCTCATAGAAGGGGAGGCTGCGCTTTAGCTTACGGCTCGCTAAAATTAGGGATGCCCGGTGCAGATAAAAATACAGCCCTAACTATGCAAACCCTTTAGGGAGGCAGCCAAAAAGCACATGGTACATCTGACCGAGCTGAGCGGCTGCGCAGCAATTGAAGCCTCCGGGCGGCGTTCTTGGAGCATTACCTGTGAAAGCCACCTTTAGTGACCACCTTTAGAGTGACCTTTAGGTGTTCCATATTTGGGGACTTGCCTTTTAGTCCTGGGAGGGCAGGTTGAGCAGTAAACAGCCTCTTGGGGCAGCTCAGGTGGTGGAAAAGGGCAGGAAGGTGGAGGCAATGTGCTCTGCTGCCAGCAGGGTGGCTTCTCTAGCGGCTCAGCAGGCTTCTGTCCCTTCACTTTGACCACCATGATGCTTCATGACCCCTAATTCACCAGCAAGAACCTGAAATGTTATTAGTGGAGTATGCAAGGGGATGCTAGAGGACACAGCACAGCATCAGGAAGGAGAGATAACCACCTCTGCTCTCCAACAAACTGCCCATCAGTTCAAACAACAGGGAAGTCAATCATAGCATGAAGGCATGAATCCTGCACATGGATTTAAATCTTTAAGGAAATACCCTAGATTTTTGCCATTACCTCCTGCTGTTTCTGAAAATAAAACCCTAACATTTTGGTACATAAAATCATCATCATTGCATCAACCAGGTTCTGATCATCAACATGGAGTGCAGCTTTAAAGAAAGCAAGAGAGAAACAACAGAGAAGCATAGGTTGCCTGAGGGACGTTCCCTTATCATCCCCTGTGGCTCTCCTCTGCATTGCTTGACTTTTGTTCTCCCACTGCTGCCAGTTAGGGAAACAGAACGCTCCAATGCTCAAAAGTATTTTACTCATGGTGGCTCTCACAGATGCCTTAATGTTCCCATCTCCCTGCCACCCTGTGATGAGCCTTCCTGTCAGTGGGAGCTGCAGGCAGGTGCTTCTAGTGGGAAGAAAATCCAGGCCAGAAATCCATAGAGTCACTCCACAATGAAAACCGACCATACTGAGACCCCCACCCCTCCCACCCCCATTTGCAACCCTCCCTGCTGGATTTTGTCTGCCATTTAGCAGCAGAGCTGACGCTAAATGCAAGGTTTGGAGCAACCCGTGTTGCCTGCAGCTGGAATAGGAGCGTGGTCAGGCAGCCCTGCTGCTCTGTAACCTAGCATTTCAGAATCCTATGGGACTTGTTAAGTCTCCTGAAAGCTTCCCAGCACCACACCTAGGTTCAGACTGGTACAGGAGGTGTGAAGCTGAGATGTTCTGGCAGGCAGCTGTTTCTTTCCATCCCCATTACTCAGATTGCCTCTTACTGTTGGCACCATCCAAGATGAGGTGGTGCCTGCTTACTCAGTGCTACTGAAGCTTCGCTTTGGTCTGGCACCTCTCACACATCTCAGGGACCAAATTCAAGTATGGACGTTATCTGAGGGAAAAGGGAGAAAGGAGGAGGCTGCTGTGATCTTTGCTCACTCTCTCAGCCCGCTCTGTTTGCCCAAAGCTCCTGCTATATCTCAGGGACTGCATGACCAGTTAGATTCAGTTCTTCCAAGGCAGTTTCTCCCCTTCATCTCCCCAGGCAGCTGTTGAAACTAAATGACTTGCTATAGAGGCTTACACAAAGGCAAGGGCTCTGGCTGGCCAAGACTTCAAGTGATATGAATTTAAAGGGAGAAGGAGAAGGGGGAGGAGGAGGGGATGTGTTCTTACGTTACAGCTGCCTCTGTCCCAAGGTCCTGAGCCAAGAGGATTGTCAAGATTAGAAACATTATCTACATTCAAATCCCACTAGCTTTATGGAATCAGAAAATACTGTAAGAGGATATGGAAATGCTTGATACTGTAATGAGCAGGGGACGACCAGCCAAGTTGACATGCCTTTGGCATACTTTATATTTTGCTGCCTCATGGGGTTCAAGTTTAGGTGTGGGAATACATCCTCACCTGGTGAGACTCACCTGCTGCAGTGGAAAGCAAAGAAGGAAGATCCAACCCCTGCATAACTTACACTTGAAAAAGCCCCCATAAGCACTGACACACTTGCAAAGGTCTCTGCTGCCACAGTGGAAAGAGCTCCTCAGAGTTTGATGTCACATGAAGACTTCCCTGGTGCAAGACCCCAGGGCTCTTTGGATGGGCACAGGCTGTACCGCTCAGCTCCCTAATATACATAGCATCAAAGTCCCAGGGAAGGAGGCAGGCTGCGTGCTTAGCTCCATCCCCAAAGCATACACACTGTGTACATAGGAGAGTGCTGCACATGCTCTCTCTTACATATGCACACTGCAGCACACCTTCCCTCAGGGTAAGCCTCTTCAGAGGATCATCTCCAAACACTCCTACCTGCACCTCCAAGAGACACCAACAGGCGCACCTCCAGCATCACCATGACCTTTCCTGAGCCCCAGTGAAGTGCACACACCCAGAGTCTCACACAAAGAGGCTTTCATCCCATCAGACACACTCCCTTGACATGTTTACTCTTCCCCAGCAGGATTCCATGCTCGCAGCTCCCAGCTGCACCCACTCCCCTCCCAAGAGCTGCACGCTGACACGCATCACTCCTGATCAATGCCTCCTCTCCTGCAAACATCCATGCACAGCCTTTTGTCTGTAGCAGGCGCTTCAGCTGTTCTGCACGTTTCTGAGCTGCTTCAAACAGCCCCGAGAAAACCCAACCACCTCCTGTGTGAAGGAGAAAAGAACTGTCAGGCTTAAACTGCCCTGATGCTGTCTGGCACATGGCTAACATAGCTGTAAGGAAGTAGCTAGATCAAGTGTGGGCTGGGCATGACTGAATGGTCTTCTTCCCTTGGGCTTTCTTGTGCGTTACCTCTGGTCACAGTGCAGCCAGAAGCTCAAGTGTTGACTCTGAGGAACTTCTTGCTGGTTTACACAGCTGCCAACATGCGGGGACCTGCTGACAGTGCCCCCAAAAGATGATGATTCTACAGGCTTCATCCTCTTGTCCAGCAAAGGCAGATCCCCATAATGGGGAACAGAAAACAGCTCTTCCTGCTTGCTGATGTCTAGGATGCTCACAAAAAGTGCCCATCTCCCCCTGCATTTTAGGGTACCAGGCGCTCAACAGGTTGATGGCTGTGGCCTGAGCTAAGAGATGGGATGCTAGACCAGTCAGGGCAATGCTTAGATGCCTTATCAATGGATGCACAAACATGGAGCAGTTCAGGCTGTATCCATTGTAAACACAAGCCCTGAATGTGCAACCTCACCTTTATTTCAAAACACTGGCTAAGAGCAAGGAAAAAGCAGCAAGACCACCTGTTGCCTGCATAACATGAGCATAGTGCTACACACATGGTGGCATGTTTCCCTCAGGACCGGCCAGGCAGCCTCACAGGGACCAAGGTTGCAGTGATGCTGTGGTGCATGGCAGAGAGTATGTCCTCCTGGAGGGCTTCAAGACAGATCTGGAGACACATATTTGGTGGAAAGGAGAAGACAACCACGTTCCCCAACACTCCTCTTCACCCAAGCAAAGTCCCTGATCCTCAGGATTTCAGAGATGCCAAAATGATGCCGATGTTATGACGGCTCCATGAAATCCCAGTGTTCAGGCAATGGGGCTGCCCCCTCAATTTTGCTCCCCAATGCCTTTAATCACTGCTTTCTCTTGCAGCACCCAGGCACAGGAGGAAGCTATTTATAGTGGGGGAGCCAAGGGGTCATGTGGCCATGGGGGCAGTGCTGCTGGGTGACATTCAACCTGGCTTTGAGGCTGGGGGAGGATGCCAAAACAGGTCGTGGGGGAGGCTGTTCCTCATAAATCAGCCTGCCATCTCCCTGGCCACAGCTTCTCTTATGCCCCTGCTCCAGCCTCCCACCACTGAGCACAGGCATCTGTGCCCTAATAGGGATATTCCTGTCCTGGAGGTCCCCAGGCCCTCATCCCTATTGTCCCCCTTACATCCAGCAGGGTTGGGAGGGAGGACAGCAAGAAGACCATCAGCATCAGAGGTATTCATGGAGGAGGGAGAAAGAGGGAGAAGGAGGGGGATCTTACAGCTGCTTGGTGGTCTCAGGGCATCCTTACAGCCTTGTTGGATCTCTGGCGTGCTTGCAGTGGGGCTAAGTCGGTCATCTGGTGAGTAAATGGCTCATTTCCCAAGGTCACTTCATCTTTACGGAGTCCATCTGGAATTTACAGGGTCTCAGCCGTGGCCACTCCCACCACAGGGCATTTGCAGAGCGTCTCTGCTTTCCTCACGTATCTATTTTCACAAAACAGGCAGGAACTTGATATGTTCAAGAGGCCCCTTCAGCAAAAATGGTGGGAACAGAGGGCAGTGGTTTCCCAGAGCTGCGAGAAGGCAAACACAAGCATGGATGGGATTACTCATTTCTGTAGGAAAAAGAGGGGATCAGTAACTGGGGTGTGACTGGAGCCTGGACAGGAGACACAACCTAAAGCATTTCATAAGGGAAAGGACTACTTTTGCAAAGCCATGAGCCCCTCTGCGTTATTTTGCTGGGTGCCTGCTTTGGCCACCCCATCACATGTATGAAGCAAAAGTGATGCTGCTGTGCCCTGCATCCCATCCAATTCGAAGCCACTGCTGCCTGGCACCAAGAGCTTCCAGAGTTAAAACATCCATGGTACCCACATGTCACATTCGACTTCAGGAGGTCACAAAGGCACAACGGAGGAAACAGCTTTTGCTTTGTGTGAGTGGCAGAAGTCTTTCTCCCAGCCATGTCCACTGCTTTGGTGCCCCTGATTTGGTCAGGAGCCCTCTCCTGATACCAGAGTGTCAAACAGCAGTTAACAGCATGTGATATGGCCAACAAACTCAGTGCTGCAACACAGTGGGAAGAAACCCAATCCTTTTGACCTCTGGGCAGTGTTATCGCAGCAGGGAGGCAGCGTGTGATGCATTTCACCCATTAATGTTGTCTGAAAGCAAAGTATGGGCCACTTGTGCCAGTGCACAACGCCCTTTAGCTACCCTGTGGTGTTAATGCTGCTAAGGTGGGGCTCTCTGGTTCCTCCCACAGCTGGCGGCTCAGGTCCTGGAGCCCAAGAGCATTGGCTTTGGGATGGTTGACTCCAAGAAGGACGCCAAACTTGCCAAGAAGTTAGGTGAGTCCCATGTCTGGTACCTCTGGAATAGCTTGGAGAGAGATGTGTGAGTGATGCCCAGCAGCCAGCCCAATAAAGGACAGCCAAATCCTTGTTACCAGGATGGGGAAGGTGATGGTGGCAATTACACACTGACCAGTCCAACATGGGCAGGATCAAATGGGGAGAGGATGAGAGGGATGAGTTGAGACCCTTCCAGAAAATCTTTCTGGCTGAGAGCGCCAAACCCAACCCAACCGAAAAAGAAAGCCAGTTCATGCCATACTGGTGACAAGGTGGAAGCTCACCACTTGCTGAGCAGATGCTTTAAATAGGTGCCATGGAGTAACTCCATGCTCTTCCTACAGAGATACAGGTCTGACACAGCAGCGCAGAACCAAAACCCATGGGGAAATCAGATAGGCCCCCAAATGCCACCATCCCATGGCAAAGTAATTTTCTTTCCTAAATTAAAGGCTCTGTGTGCTGGTGGAAACTCAACTAAAGGGGAGAGCTTCTCCCTCTCTAAGAAGAAACGAACTAACACCTACCTTGGCCCATGGTACCCTGCCATTATGCACTGCAGGGGCTCAGTGCTGTTGACTTTGAAGCCTCCATCAACACACTGTGGCATCCAGCCCTCAGTCCAGTTATATACTATTCAAATCTGCCAGCCTGCCATCTGTGGCATCTCTGTCATAGGTTTCTAACCCTTTTGCCAAGGCTAGCTAAGCCTCAGAGAGTTTGAAACTTGCTTTGGCTTTCAGGTCACTGCTCATGTTCACATAGCCTTCTCCAGGCAGAGAGCACAACCCTCATCACAATCCATTTTCCATTGAGTGACAAGTTGTTAAGATTTGGGACGTTAGAGCCCAGTACTATTTACTGCAAGACAGATAGCCAAGCAAAACCAAGGTCCTGGTACAGAACTTTTCCAACTGAGGCCAAACTGTGACCTGAACAACAAGTTCCACATTTGGGAAGAAGCCATGGCAAGTTCTGGCTGAGGTCTGTCCCTTGTGCCATGAAACATCAGTCAGGAGACTGCTCAAATGGGTTCTAACTGGACCAACACTGAGAATCACAATTGCATGTTCCCAGGAGGTGTTGCTGGAATAGCAAGCAAGATGCCCTGTAGTAGAAATGCTTTTAGGAATGAGTTAACCACATTATGTTTCCTGTCTCTTTCTTTCAGGCTTGGTTGAAGAGGGAAGTCTCTATGTCTTTAAGGAAGAGCGGTTGATTGAATTTGATGGGGAACTGGCCACAGATGTCTTGGTGGAATTCCTCTTGGATGTAAGCACAGATAAGACAGATAAAGCCTCTCTGAGAAGCCCTTGTGAATACTTACTTAGCTAAAAAACATGGCTTTATCTTTATTTGAAATTCCATCCTTGTTTGTTTGGTAGAGATGACATTTGCCAGCTCCCCAAATACTTGTCTGACCATGAGTTCCCAGGAAAGCTGATACCTTTACGTGCTACCAACCACTTGTATCTTAAAGATGCTCTGCTCTCTTTTCTGTTTATGGTGTATTTGACTAGAATCAAGCAACAATCCCACATAACTGACTGGTAGTCACCCACCTCAACAAGCTGGCCTGCAAATGCTTTGCCATTTGCAAAATCTCACACTTCTTCCTTTTTAAAGTTGATAAAAAACATACCCAGGAAGCAGCATTCTCAGAGCATCTAAAAAGAGTTCAATTCATTGAAACTGTATATGCTGCAAACTATTGTCCCTTTCTAGACAATAACACAATCAATGCAGCCTACTACTGCCTCTTCAGTGAACTTCCTGAATTGCACTGCCATGAGTTAGAGAAGATCAAGGCCCTAGCACTCATTTATAGGATCATAGAATAGTTTCGGTTGGGAAGGACCTTAAGATCTTCCAGTTCCAATCCCCCTGCAATGGGCAGGGACATCTCACATTACACCATGTCACCCAAGACTCCATTCAACCTTGCCTTGAGCGCTGCCAGGGATGGAGTGCTCTTGAGTCATTTTGTGCATGGACACAATCATGTATTCACCTTTATGTCTAAGGGCAAAAGAGACTCTGACTCCATCATCAACATGTTGCAATTCTATTTAAATTTATTCCTAGGAAAGGCAGCAGCCCAAAAACATGGTCTTTGATTTGTAGTGAAAACATTTTGCAGTGGCTTGGCTTTCCTTTGAGTTGAAGCTCCCTTTATGAGCAATCTGATCTAATGGAAGTGCCCGTGGCAGGGGGTTGGAACTAGATGAGCTTTAAGGTCCCTTCCCAACCCAAACCATTCCATGATTCTGTGATTCTACGATCATCACAAGGAGCTTGGCATAAGGCATTTGGTGAGGTTTTGCTTGCCGTGCTTTGTGGTGTGCACTGAAAAGCCGTGTTCTGTGAACAAAGGAAAAGAGCAAGGATTTCTGTTTGTGTGTTTTCCAATCAAGAGGGAAAATACCCACCAAAGCAGGGAAGTAAAAACAAACACATCCATGGTGCCAGGACAGCCTGATCTCAAAGGAAAACAAACCCAAAGATTCCCTGCTCTGCTGCAGGCTGTATAGCGAGTGGCCTGCCTGCACTTTTGTTTTCCTAGTGAAACCACTCCTGATTTACACCAGTATTGCTGGGTAAAATAATCAGACCGAATCCTTTCACCAGCAGTAGTTCATAAAGAAAATAGAAACAAAGCCTGGATTGACCGCATGCTGAAGCGGCAGATAAGTCTTCCAGCTTCCTCATCAACTGTGATGTGTCTAGGGCCAAAGCACGGGTTTAAGCCATTCTGCATAGGAAGATCAGCCAGGAAAATTCACATCCAGACTTTCCACTGCTCCAAAACACTGTCTGGCCACCCTCTGGTGCGCTGGGTTTAATGTTTTCCAAAAGCAAGCTCTTTGCAATGACCTCTTCCAGCAAATGACACTTGAAAACAAATATATGCAAGCCCGCAGCTCCCATATCAGTCTCTTTCACCTGCTCTTCCTTCTTCTCAGCCTCACTAAAGCCAGCTGCAATTGCTATCCTTTGTCTTTCATCACAGCAGGTCCCTCAGCATCAATTTGGGTTACTCAGACCTCTCCCAGATTCCCTTTTGATGCTTCAACCTATGAAGTGAACCTATTAATGGCTCCCTCCGAAGGTGACCTGCACCTCTCTTCTCACATTAAGGCAGAGAGCACTAAGTAGTGTTTCCAGCAGTTGAGAAACTGGGTGACCTCCTTCTCCCTGCTTAGGTTGCTAGTGACATACCCTGCCAGGTATAGGTTGGTGTTGCAAATCATTATGTTATCAAATGTGTTTGTCATGGCAGGTGCTAGAAGACCCTGTGGAGATCATAAACAGCAAGCTGGAGCTTCAGGCATTTGACCGAATCGATGAGGAAATCAAACTCATTGGCTACTTCAAAGGAGAAGACTCTGAACGTAAGATGAAAACGTTCCTTGTGGGGCTTGGAGCCTGACTGGGGGCTCTGGGCATTGGTTCTTCTGCATGAATGCTTAAGGGTGTTGGGGTTATATGGCAGGATGAGGTGGGGTTGCAGGCAAACCTCTGCTTTTGGCCTGCATAAGCCTATTCCTACACCAACGGTGATGACTCTCCTTCAAGGTATCTGTTGGCAAAAGAAGGAGGTGATAATCCAGGGGCTCCTGAAGTAAAGTAAGCCTGCCTTACTCAGGATCAGATGAGGTTACAGTTACACTGGGTGAAGGCCTAAAAGAAGCAAAGCTCCCCATCTTAGGAGCAGTGAGCCCAAAAGGTCAAAGAAAGAGGGAAGAAGGAAAAGGGAAAGAGGGACACACACTAAGTACTCATTTGGCAAACATACAGCAGCAGCAAGCAGGACATCTTAGGTCAGCCCAGCTGAGGCACTGACATGTTTCTCCTCACTGAACCCCAAGGCAGAGGAGAGGCTGGCCCCATGCCTCAAGAGATGGGCAACTCGAACCACCACCTTTCACCAGTCTAGAGAAACCCTCACCAGAGACTCTCACTGATGAGCCCCAGTGGTCTCCTCTGCCAGCTCTGAGCACTCCTCTTGCTTTCCAGCAAGGCTTGCCAGCACTGCCTTTAGCAAAAACACAGGTATTCCCACCTGAACAAGCAACGTATCATCAGGTCTGCTGCACTACAGCAGCCCTTCCATTCCTCCCTTCAACTTTCTTCTGCGCTCAAGATGGGCTGCAGGGCACTAATAAGTATTTTGGAGAAAGGTGAGAAATACCTGTTTTAAAGAGCTCTTGCTGGGCTGAGAGCATCCTTCCTGACCCCAGCTGAGGACCTGATACCAGTAACAGTAAAAACATGCCTCATTCCTGCTCCTTCCTCTTGCAGCAGGCAAAGTATGCCTTGGTGACAGTCACCATGTAAACCCTGGAAGTGTGGGAGAAGCATAGTGCCATCATCTGACGTATTTTACAATGGTTTGTATCTGTTCTTCCCTTGTGCCTTCTGTGCTGATGAAATCTTTTCATTCCCCTTTTCTCCTTCCAGATTACAAAGCATTTGAAGAAGCTGCTGAACACTTCCAGCCATACATCAAGTTCTTTGCCACCTTTGACAAAGGGGTAAGCATCTGTGGACCTCCATGGGAGCTCACAGACTCCACCACCTGATTTCCAGTAGCTCAGGCCGTTCCCAGGTTTAATATCAGGCTCCAGCTTCTCATTTGCAGTGTTCCTGTAATTTGTGGTGTCCACATTTGGATTTGTCCCTGTGGCAAGATAAAAGGCCATTTCTGCATCATGGAGGCAGGTCCTGACCTGGGTTTGGAGACAAGTCCCATTAAGTTTGTGGGAGCTTGGCTCTGGCCTTGCTCTGCCTCAGTGCTTGAGACCAGTAGTGTAGAGAGCTTCCATAGTTTTATAACCAAGGAAAGATCCATTCATATTCTGTTGACCTTCACTGAGAGGGGATGCTCTGAGACAGAGCAAGCACCTTGGCCAGGAGAGACTCTGGGTAGGCAAAGAGGCACATCAGGGTCACTCACTTCTGACCATCTGCACTGCAACAGGTTGCCAAGAAGCTAGGTCTGAAGATGAACGAGGTGGACTTCTATGAACCATTTATGGATGAGCCTGTTCACATCCCTGATAAGCCTTACTCAGAAGAGGAGCTGGTTGAATTTGTGAAGGAGCACAAAAGGTATGTAGCATGCAGGACACACTTGGCCATGGGAAGCAGGTAAAGGTGCCTGTCATCATAGGCTTGCCCCTCTAAAGCATCCCTTTCATTAAGAATTAGGATGACAATCACCTTTTCATGACTTCCTGATCCAGGTTGGAGATTTTTGCTGGTCTTTCTCTACTCTTCGAGGTGCAAGTACCTGTGCTGTAATCAGAGCACACTACCATGGGGCTGTGACAACAGAGCTTCCCTCCTCCCCCTTCAAAGAGCAGGGAGGCTTGCAGGCACTGCAGACTGGAAACCTTGCCCTACTTGCCTATGCTTTTAATTTAGATCTGTTCCCTCCTTCCCCAAAACAGCATCACTAATGGGTATATCATATATCCATCTCCTCATGACAGATATGTCCATAGACAGGCTCCGAGCTCAGGTCAAGCTTGGAGGAACCAGGATGGACTAAGAGGCTTTTGCTGACCTCAGGCGTGGAGAGGAAGCCACTGCTCTTATGGCAGTGTTGGGCCTCATGTGGCAACAGTGCTGAGCACTTACAGTGTTTGATCAACTCAGCAAGAGCTGTGGATGCTCTATTCTTTTTGCTACCAGGTTTATTGCACAGTTGTTTAGGGATTCAGCCTACAAGGGACTGGAAAGGCTGATCCTTTGTATAAGCACAGGATTGAATATAAGGGCACAATTACCCATGAGGTGCTGTATTTTTAGACCCTTAAAAATGCAGCACAGGATAGTCACAGAGCGATCTGCTGCTCCTGCAACTGCATTTCAGACCTTCAGGAGACCAGAAAAGAAAAGCAGGACCATCGATACAGCTGGGGGACCCTAAAATCAGGCTGAGCTGGAGGTTTGTGTTCACACACTGAGGGTTTAGAGACAAAAAGATCATCTCTGGATTCCCCAAGTCACCAGACTTGGAAATAGATCTCTGCTTTTTCTGACACATGAAGGGGTCCTCTATGTCCCATGTACTTGCAGGTTACCTTATTGATCTGCTGGACTTCCTGACCTCAGCCCTTCCCATCTTTTTCTCTCAAGCTCCTTCTGTCAATCAGCAGCATCAGAAGATGTCAAACACAGCTAAATGCCTAACAAGGCAAGCTCTCCACCAGCACAAAACTGCAGTAGAACACCCCCCCCCCCCCCCCCCCCCCCCCCCCCACACACAAAAACCACAACCCACTCCTGTTGGGGGCGGAGAAGGGGGAGGGGGTGTTTTGGTTGTTTAACGGGTCACAAAAAAAAAAAAAAGAGGCCACCTCCCCCCCAGCCAAACACGCCCGACACACCACCCCCCCCCCCCCCCAACTCTTACATATTTCAAGATGCTCCATGATGCTTGGTAGAAGCAAGAGGATGGGCCATGTATTTTGTAGGTACCAAGGCTCAGATAAGAATTAAAAGGTGTCTCATGAAATCACATGCCTGAAGTCCCCAAACTTTCAACCAAGGTGGTGTCATGGCAGGGGAAAAACCCTGAGGCGACACTGATATGTTCACAGCAGTTAATGCTGAGTCTCACAGAGAATACAATAGGATGCAATAAAGTACAATAGACTAGACTAGGATGGGATTGAATAGAATAGGATAGGTTGCACTAATACCAAATACATGGTAGTTCCTCTGCCTGCAGCAAGAGGTCTCTGGATTAATGCCTGCTTCACATGCAGTAATACTGGGGTTCAACGCCCACCCCACCCTCAACTCTGTTTTCTGTAATTGTGATTTAGCAACATGGGGGCTGAATTCTGCTCCCTCTTGACTCACCTAAACCCCACTTACCCCACTCCCTGCAGCACAGGGAAGTAACCAGAGTAAATCTGGAGTAACTCTAGAGCAACCAGTACACTTGGATGCGATCAAATCCTTCTGGCCAAGTTTCCTTTCTCCAAGAGCGACCCCCAGAAGACAGATAGGGAAAGCGTCTTGAAAGCCAGGTACATACAGAAGTACATAATATACATTCACCTGATAGAATCTATAGTTTCAAACAATCAGCAATGAGGAGACTTGCTGGGTCAAAAATTGTATCCCTGCTCATCTGCTTAGTAACTATTCTTCCATTTCTATAGGCTTTTTTACCTCCTTTCTGTTTTGATGCTGAAAGCAGCCAGTTTGGCAATTGAATTATGCATTGCATCAAAAGAACATTTTCTATTTTTTCAGTTTATACCTGCTACTTAAAAACTCCACTGGGCACCTCCAAGCTCTTGTGATGTGAGGACCAGTGATCATTCCCTGTTTTGCATTTGTGGTTTTTACCATCCCAATTTTTTTAGCGCCCCTGCCAAACCCATCCTCAGTCACCTCTTCCATAAGATAAAGAGTTCTTATCTACCTAATCTCACACACACAGAGGTCATTCCATACCTTCATTCACCACTGTCATGTTTCCATATCCCTTTTTCAGTTGTTCCATATAATTTCTGTGACAGGATGACCAAAACCACACATACACTTGCTGTGGAAACGCATAGTAGAGCTGCCTATTACTATGCTGATATGATGCAGTTTACTCCTAAGCCATTTCCCAGCTGCTTGTAACCCTCTTTTTATCTTTGGAGCAGATGATTTCTCAATTTGTGACACTTGGGCCCTTCTCCTGAAGACAATAGTTAATTAGAACTCATTTAGAACCCATTGTTGCACCTGTATAATCAGGATTGGCTTTTCTACAAGTGCATTGCTTGCTATATGTCTATCTGTCATGCAGCCTCTCAAGTAGCAGGAGATCCCTTTGTATCTTCTCATAGTTAGACCTGTGTTGATTGTCAAAGAATTGGATCCAATAAGCAACCACTGCTATATTCCTATTTCACATCTTTTTCAGGTTATGTGAGAAGATGTTATGCATATGATCATGCCAAATCATATGCTGTGCTACGAATCTTAATTCCCTTTGTCTTGAAAATTGACCGTTCATCTCAACCTTCATCTTCCAATGTCATTAATCCGCAGGAGGACCCCTCCTCTGATCTAACTGCAGCTTGGTTTCTCTGCGAGCCTTTAGTAAGGGACCTGCCCAATGGTCCTCTTAAGACAGGTCACTGCATTGACCTTCACCCACTCATTGACTTGCTCTGGCAACTCCAGCAGACCCATGGCCATGACTTAAAGGCCACATGCATCTCTTGTGCTACTGTGTCATATTCCTTCGAATGTTTGTTAACTTTACTTTTGCTGGTGGCATTGTGCCAATAATTGCATTGCTCTTCCAGATCTGTGGCCCCTCAGATCCTTCAGGAATCTCCAAAACACTGCTCCTTGTTTCCATTGCCTTGGTAGTGAAGCAAACTGAAGCAACAGGTTACAAATCTCACTGATGCCAATGTACTGCTACTCTCTCTACCAGTCTGTTCCAGGACCACATTATAGAATCATAGAATAATAGAATAGTTAGGGTTGGAAAGGACCTTAAGATCATGAAGTTCCAACCCCCCTGCCATGGACAGGGACACCTCCCACTAAACCATGTCACCCAAGGCTCAGTCCAGCCTGGCCTTGAACACCGCTAGGGATGGAGCATTCACAGCTTCCTTGGGCAACCTATTCCAGTGCCTCACCACCCTTGCAGTAAAGAACTTCCTCCTTATATCTAACCTGAACTTCCCTTGTTTAAGTTTGAACCCATTACCCCTTGTCCTGTTACTACAGTCCCTAATGAAGAGTCCGTCCCCAGCATCCTTATAAGCCCCCTTCAGATACTGGAAGGCTGCTATGAGGT
>WYDI02028363.1:0-37697 GCA_009867235.2 Psittacus erithacus
GCAAAGCGTATTTTCAGCAGTGCCTTCAATCCCTTACCAGTGATCAACTATCCTTCAAACTCCCACATTCTACAATGCCAAGGGCTTCCAGAAGGTGGCTGGTAATTCATCAGGAGACTGTATCTTCCTTCTCTTGACGGCTCTCTACGGCATCGTGCACATAACGACAGCAAAGCCACGTCTCCTTTAAACATCACTTCTCCCTCTGAGCAGGTTTTTCCATGGATGCTACAAACTCAAAACTGTTAATATACACCACTTAGGCCTCAAAATTTAGCTCTCAAAGGAGCAACGTGGAAAATAAAATTGGATCCCTTTAAAGCAACAGTCAGTTACCAATCGCATCATTTTTATCTTTAAGGGGAACCAAGTGTCAGCAACATGGGCAGTGGGATCGAGTGTGCCCTTTGCAAGTTTGCCAACAACACCAAGCTGTGTGGTTTGGTTGACAGACTGGAGGGAAGGGATGGCATCCACAGGGACCTTGACACACTTGAGAGCTGGGCCACTGCCAGCCTCACAAAGTTCAACAAAGCCAAGTGCAAGGTCCTACACCTGGGTCAGGGCAATCCCAGGCACAGCTACACACTGGGCAGAGAAGTGACTTGGAGCAGCCTGAGAAAAAGGACCTGGGGGTGTTGGTCAATAAAAAGTTGGAGCTGTTAAGCCTGCAGAAGAGAAGGCTGCGTGGACACCTCATAGCATCAGGCATCATTGCTCAGGCATCTCAAATTATTCTAAGGAGTCTGAAATTATTAGAATAACTTTAACTATTCTAAAAAGCCATACAAAAACACACCACTGAGTGTTCTGGCCCAAACCTCATGTTTCAGATCCTACAAAACCTGGAAAAGTACATGTGTGCCAAAACCCCCATGGTTTGCTGGATCCACAGAAGAGGGCTAATGTCACAAAACAGGGTCCTGCATCATCTGGCCTGATCTGCAACAGCTTTAATGCACCACCACACCTACCATCATAGAATCACAGAATCATGGAATTATAGAATGGTCAGGGTTGCAAAGGACCTTAAGATCATCCAGTTCCAACCCCACTGACATGGACAGGGATGCCTCACACGAGACCATTAAACCCAAGGCTCTATCCAGCCTGGCCTTGAACACTGCCAGGGATAGAGCATTTACCACCTCTCTGGGCAACCTGTTCCAGTGCATTACCACCCTCACAGGGAAGAACTGGCTCCTTATATCTTACCTGAACCTCTGTTTTAGTTTAAACCCATTATGCCTTGTCCTATCGCTACAGTCATCTCTGACTTAGGTGGCACGCAAAGAAACTTGCTCAGGGACAGCTGGGACAGAAAAGAAACGGTTTCTCCACTTCATGTATTGTCCCTCCCATGTCCCCTGCATCTGAGATTAAGCCTCAGGTTTCTGTACAACAGGCCAATGTGGTGCAACTGGGACTCATAGCTCAAAACATCCCCCCAGCACTACATCACACCAGGGGTTTTTGCAGTAACATCACCTTCACATTAACAATGTTTTTAACACGTTCTACCTGCCTGTGAAAGAAGGTCTAGCAGCAGCAACTTGCTCAATTCTAGAGCTATTTTCAAGTGAAACATCACTAGTCATTTGCTGCTGCTTAGCTTCCACAATCAAGTGGAGCTGTCTCTTGGCAATGGCTGTGTTCAAATCCCATAAGAACTCCAACAGCTTGCCCTGGAGGAGAACCTCCATGGGCACGAACTGCAAAACTTGCTGGGGAGAGTCTGTGTCAAGCAAAGAGCTCATTAGTTCCTTCAGATGCTGCAGATATAGGACAACTGGATTTGGGAGGCCTCGGTAACCAATGCACAGCAAAACAGCGCTGCTCCTCAGGGGCTCGGGGCAGGCTGGACAAGTGAATGTGATGCATCTGAAGCAGCAGCGCAATATAAACACCAGGCCAGCCGTGAAGCGTGTAAAACAAGACAGAATAGGCAGAATCAACGCATCTCCCACTGTCAGCTGATCCAACGAATGCAGAACACACTCCAAGAGCTGCTGCTGGTACTTTGGTTCTCCATCATAAAGCAAAGAGAAGCTGAATGTCAGCAGTGTGGATGAGTCCAGCAGCTTTGTTTCCATACTGGGTTGGCTTTCAATATCACAGAGGGATGGGAAGTCTACCACAAGGCATGTGAATTGGTCACCACATCTTCCGCTTAGGACTTCCCGGTGACATCTGGAAAGATCAGACACTTCTGCCAGTATCCGTTCCCCAGGAAGCACTTCACACGACTGACACGTCTGCAGCATCTGTCTGTTCTTCAGACTCTCCCCCAACAATGCGTTCAGTGCTTCGTTCAGATTTTCCAAGACTTGACCATCACAGAATGGGGAACATTTTACCACTGGTAATCTTTTTCCTTCCAAAATATACCACAAGCTACACTCAAGGTCAGAAGACAATCCTTCCAAGACACACATTTTCCCAGCATTATTTAAACTATGCTCTTCAGCCCAGCGATTAAAATAGCCCTTTGCCACTTTATCATTCCACGTGAGGGTTTCCAGCATCTTCCTTTCATTGTACGTGCTAAAATACTTGCTTCTTTGCCCAAACCATTTTGTATTCATGATGCAACCAGTCCCAGATTTCCTGACAAGCCAGTTCTTTCTGGCAATGGGCTTCAGATGAAATCTCTGCATGAAGAACTCCACTGCACAATCTCTTAACTTGTTCAGCTTTGTCTGCTCCGCTTCTCCCATGCACTCAAACAGACGGATGTTCTGAGAGATAGTTTCTACCTGGCACTTGTGGAAGAACATGCAACACTCTTCATGTATTTTAAGAAAAGATTCTGGTAGCACGTGCTGGGGAAAAAGTGCTTTGTTGACCATTTCTGTTCCAAAGTTCTGTATCATCTTAGAAAGCAGCGGATGGATGCTCTCCCTGCCCAAGTAACGAAGACAAATCACATAGGCCTCTGAGTTGCCAGCTTTGCTAGTGGCTGGCTTAAAGACATGGACCTCCTCAAAAGAGCAGTTTAGCAAAAAGAGCAGATTGGTAGAACAGTGTTCAAACAGCGTGAACATCTTCAAAAGAAAGGACCCTCCAGTGCCCAGGATCATTAAAGCACTGACTGTTTCACAGTAATGAAGGGGTGAGACGAGAGCCTCCTGTTCCCCCGGATTCCCCTGGCAATCAAAGCTGCCATCAGCAGTCACCAAGTGAACTGTGGCCATGTTACTTACAAAGTTCTGAAGTCCTGTTAGGTGTTTCAGTGTCATCACGTCACCAGTGTTATCTGGGCCAAAGTACCACCAAGGCAAGGTATTTGCTATGAGACGGTCATCCACGACCATCATAAGGGCGTCATTGGCTTCATGATACGGGTTTAGAGTGTTTGCTACCCAATTCCACTCGCATGGGACATGGTGGGATTTCAAGTAGTGGTTGAGGCTGGCTATGAAAGCTCCAGGTGCTTCACAGAGGTGGACAGTATTCAGCTCTCTGTCCTGAAGAGCTTCTTCAGGCAGAAGAGGAAAACTGCACAGGATCTCATGGAACTTGCACCACGCCTGGGTACACAGCTCCGCATTCACCCATTTCTTCACATGGGGAATTATTTTCCCTGCTTTATTGGTAAATGAGGTGTGCTGACGCCATTCATCCAGGTTCTTATCACTGAGCTGATTCTTCACGTCATTCATGGACTCTTTCAGAGCCAGGAGTGAGTCAAATTCCTTGTGATCACATGTAAAAGCATCTCTGGGATCTGGAAGCTGCCACTCATTATTCACTGGCTTAGTGTAAGTAAACTTCTTTGAAAAGAGCTTCTCAATTTCAGACAGAATTTCAGGACTGAACTTGTCAAGCTTTGTAGTCGGGTTAACATAAGACTTCTTACATTTGTTCATTCTTGGATTGATTCACGACCTGGAGAACAGCACAGAAGAATAAACAATGTCACTCCAGTCATACATGTATGTAAATAGGCAAAGCTGTTCTTAAACAATAAAGACCTCTCCGGCTTAACCTCTGCATTGCAGAATATGAGAAATGCTTCACAGAATCGTGTACCAGTGAGGAAAGTAAGTGAGGGCCCTTCTGAATGAGGCTATTTGGAAATCAGGAGATTCACGGGTTCAATCGCCCTTCATGCTATTTACATAGCAAGTGAAGAAGCGTTAGCTGCTGCTTTGGCTCTTCACTGACCTCTGAATGCTCTGCTCACTCTATAGGTCTGAACACTTAAATCCAATCTCAGCTGCAGAAGAGACCGTACCACAAGCCATACAAATCAAACAAGTGCCCGAGAAATCTTTTCATCTGATTACGGCAGTATTTATTCAGGAGTTCAAAGTAAGGAGACCAAAGAGCCACAAGGCAAAGGAGTCTGGAAAGGGAGCCCGGAAAGGGAGCCCAGCTTCTCCTCCTCTTTCCCAACAGCTACCCCTCATACCTCTTCCACAAAACCCAACACGAGGCAGGGTGAGCCCCCCACCAGCACCCAGGCCCTTTGCTTAGGAAACCTCAGCGAGAGGTTGAACCCCAGCCTGCAAGAAAAACCCTGTTTCTGTGCTCAGCAGTACAGCAAATCCTTATGCTTTACTTTCCCTACTGGAAAACCAGCAGTAAGTCCAAAGCAAGAAGAGACTTGCTGCATCCACAGTCAATCTTAATCATGCTTTATGCTAAAGGAGGAAGTAGTGCAAAGTGTTGTCTTTGAGTGGATACATGCAGGCATCAGAAGCATACCATGCACAAAGCAAGGAGCTCTGCAGCCATCTGCTCCACCACACAGCACACAAGCAGAAGTTAGGTTCACTAACCAAAAATCTGCCTGCAATCTGTTCAAAACTAAAACGCTCATTTAAGCAAAACAATTTCATCAAAATTACCACAAGAGATGGGGATCATGAAACTGTTTAGGATGAAGACCTTCGAGATCACAGACTCCAACAGTTACACTGGAATTCTTTGCTTTCTGAGATTTTGATTACGGACTTTTCAAGCAGCTTCAAATGGTCCTAACAGAAAGCAAACACTCAAGAGAAGCCACACAATAACTGCGCAACTTTTCTACAGACACCAACTTCTCTCACATGTACTTACAAGGTGCTCAGACACCACTGAAACTCAGGAATCATCCTCGTCACCAGAGACACAAGGACAGAGAACTGCTTGTCAGGACTTAACAGAGCTGATTGTGTTTACTTCTGCATCATTTTACAACTTACAAAGGTGTAAGCCTCCCACAAGAGAAAATACAACAACCTGCTCCTTTGTCGGGGCTGGCACTGGGAAATCCCTCAGCATATCATTTTAACCACCCCTCTCCCTCAGAAGCAAATTACAGTCTTCAGTGTTAACAGTTTAGGATGGTAAAATACTGGATTAGAATGGAAACAGTTGAGAAACTTTGGAAGCAAACAGAACAAACAATAGTCAACCTAAACACTTCTCCCCTTGAACCTATGTAGCATCTCAGGCAACAGCGACAGGGCCACAACAGCTCCTCTCATAAGCACCAGCTCTCTGAGGGCTGAAGTTTCGCCTCCGATTTCCACAATTCCACTGCCTTTCAGTGAGCATACTTAGTTTCACTTTCCTTTACAGAGATAGTCTGCAGCTTTAATCTACTCCTTTCTCACAAGCTGTGCTGGGGAGAAGAGGAAGGCTGAGGGAAACACGTAGACTGCTGTGCCCTAAACCAGTTTGACTTCGTTTTTAAACACGATCCAAGAGCTCACGCCAGCAAACCCCTGAGCAAGCCATCCCCCAAAGCACGACGAGGATAAAGCAATTGCCTGATTCTTCTGGTTTACAGTTATTTCAGTCCCCAGCTCCTGACTCGAGCCGCTGAAGGGCGCCTCCGGGCTCCTCCCGCCCCGCAGCTCCTCACATATCCCCGGGCACCGCACACCAGCTCCCGCCCGGAGCTGCCCCGCAGCCAGACACGGCACACGTTGGGGCTCGCAGGGCCCCGGAGAAATATGCCCTCCCAGCCAACCACCGCGGCCCTGCCGCCTCCCGCCGCCCCGGCATCTCGCAGAGGCGCGACCGAGCGCGGCGCCGCCCCGGGCCGCCCGCTCTCTACGCGAGGCCGCAGCTCCCGCGCGGCCCAGACGAGTTCCAGCCCTTACCCGGCGGGCTACGGCGGCGCGGAGGGAAGCGAGGCAGGCTCGGCCCCGTCGCCTGCCCCGCCTCCCGGCCCTCGCCTCAGCGGGGCGCCGGAAGGAAGTCCTCCGTGAGGGGGTGCTGCTGCCGTGTTTGCTCGGGACGCAGCGAGTGGGTTTCGCAGGGAAGGCCTAGAGCCTTACCACACCAAGCGAAGGCTGCTCCGGCCGGGCAGAAGGCACGGCAGCCATTTCATTCGCAGGAGCATGGAGGCTGCTTTTCACCGGGAAACCCTGCTCACCTGAGCTAGTTCTGCAAAAAGGGAGCAGAGGAGCTGCCTCCAGCAGTAGTGCAGCCCACTAGGGACAATAAGCATTCACAGAAGTTATTCAGCTAGCGCTTACCACATGGCCATACATACATACATGGTCAGGTTGCTCAGAGGAAAAACAGGAGGAGCTCTGTCCTGCTGCAGCCCTACAGAAAGGAAGGGCTGGAGCTCAGGGCCCTGCATCCTTTTGCCTGCAGACTTGGGACATGAGTCTTACAGAGCCAGACACAGGTGTCCTAGGAGCAGGGCCAGGGCAAAGCACCATCCTCACCCAGCACTGCAGATACCACATCTCATACACACTCCCCAGGCCAGCCTTTATTTCTGGAGGCATCAGTGATGCTCCTCCGGAGTTTGCTTTGGCCTCTCTGACTCACAAGCAGACACTTCAGCAGTCTTTTGCACATGATAACCCTTTCTAAATCTCCAGGAGACTCATTACACCCAGCTTGGCTTAGCAGGAGACAAAGGCCTTGAAATACTAACGAAGCAGTACCGAGTGGAATCGAGTGGGCATTGCAGCATCCCTGGAAACACTCTCTAGACAGCAAAACAATATCTAATCTGCAAGCGGAGGCAGGAAGGTCAAAGCAGATTATTACAGCAGACAGAAGGTGTGAGCTGCTATTGAGATTTTAAACATTGCTGGGATTTTCCTGTGCATAGGTTAGGGAATGAAGCACTTGCCAGCCCCTTTGGAAACAAACAGCCAGCGATACAGCATGGGTTAGCTTAAGTCCTTTCACTTCAGTGGCAGGCTTGCTACTATTGACTTCTGTACTCTCATATATTTCTTGATGAAGCTCAATCCAGCCCTAAACCCAGAGTAGCCTTAGCACAAAAATCATTGCCATGAGTACAAGGGAGCCCCAAACTGACATAACAAGGGGATTTTTTTTCTAGAGCCTCAATAGTTGGTAAAGAAATCTTTTCCATTTTGAGGACATAATAATAATAACAGAGAAGTAAATGATCCCTTCTCCTGCTGTAGGTAGAGAATTCATAAGTTAAAGTCTTAACTGAGAATTTAAAACTGTAAACAGTCAAGTTCCCACACACACACTTTTAAGCTACTTGTTTTCTAAAATGAAGCAATAATTGCTACACAATAGAAAGAGCCTTAAACAGAAAAATACTAGTTCTATGAATGAATACAGAACTAAAACTTTTTAAAACCCTTAGGGGGTGATATTTTTAAAGTTAAAATTGCCATACTCACCCTATTCAACAATGTTATAAAAAGATACTGGCTATCTCATAGTAAGAAGTTTTACCTGTGAAGAGAAGCTTTACATGTAGGTCTGCAATGCCTCCTCACGCTTGGATTGGCCTGTTTGAAAATCACCTCTCAGTCAATCAACATCTTTGGCTACTTAAAGGTGGGAGGCAGAGTAAGGACAAATTAGTTAAAGCAGCTGAGCAGTCTGTGGGTAGTTAAGGGTGTTGAGGGATTTCCAGTGCATGGTGGGGAGTCTTTGATTGTACTGGGTGTACAGTAGTGTTATTGCTAAAATGTTTAGCTTAAGAAGATTTGAAGTTAATGTGTGTTTTATTCTGTAATGTTTGCTTTTTTGCCTTTGTAGTAAAAGCCTGGCCACAGCTTTCTTTTACTTCTAGCTCTCTCTCTGATATCTCCAGTCATGCTCTGGTGTTTCGATTACTTTTCTTTTGTTATTCCTGCTACACAGCGGTCACAAAACTTGTACTAAGTCCTGTGGAACACAGGTTATTTAAATCATTGAGTTTAAAAGCTGGATTTTTGTCATCTCCTCTTAAACACATAACTCACCTTTTTATGTGCTGTTGTGTTCTTAAGTGTTTGGTTATTATCAGTAGGGGACCAACACAATTAAGCACGTGGGGGAAAGCTGTACGTAAGGAATACTCCTACCTTTCAGCATTACTCTGCTAGGCTTTTACTGTAGCTTGTAGCTTCTTAGTGTCACAGTCTTCTGCATTACTGAAGGCAAGGCTTTCCCAAAATACAGGGGAGAACAACCCATCACAGGGCACACAGCAGTACAAGATTCCTAGCTAAAAGAAATATACCAGGCTTCAGAAAAACATATTTTTTCTGAAATTAAACCTTTAACTCAGCTTGTGAATTTCAGTTTCCTCCTTGATTTTCCTAAATCTTCAAGTTAAAACAGAAGTCCAAGTAGATATGTCAAAATGCTAGTTATTGTCTTTTCTGTAAGTGTGAGACACTCAAAATGGGGACACAGCACTTTCTTCCTGGATAAGTCCTGCTTTTGTGGAACTAATCTGTCAGTTGATAGATTGCTTATCTTTTCCCTCTCAGGTCATGAGATGTGTGCACAGCTGTGGCATTATAAGACTCAAATAGAAGCATCTGTCTTTAAAGGAACATTGTGCAGGTAAACATTGGAAGCTAAACATTTAATTAAGAGCAGAGTAATCTCATTCAGGCCTCTGACTTTTTTTGTAGTTAAAATAGCAAAATGGGTATGTAGTATAAGCATGCTATGTGATGGAGCTGTGGAGTTGCTGGTGTGTTCAGGAGCTCTTTTCATCATATTGGCTATGCAGGAAGTCTGCTGGGAGGGCTATGCTGAGCCCTGGAAGAATTCTGTGTAGAATTTGTTGATTCTACGAGGCTAGAATCTGTGCTTCTCACCCTGCTTCTAAAGATAAGCCCCTAAAATGTGTAATTTTGCATCAGATCTCACTGTAATTTTAGTTATCATTGTGCAGGATGCAAGAAATAACATTGGTCTCCTAAAGACAGGCAGGTAACAGCCTTTTTTATTTTTTGTGAAAGTGCAGCTCAAGTGCCAAGGAGACATTTAGAGAGTTACAGAGATTCTCTTATAGCTTCTCTACAGGGATTTGCAAAGGCCCATCACAAATCCCACCTTGCTTCAGCCTTCTTGAGATGTCTAGAGGGTCTTGCTGCACACTTACCTATCAGGCTGGCTATGCCAGCATGTTTTTAAAGCTCATTAGAGGCAGCTCTAGAATACCCTGAATTAAAACTGAAAGGCCACCAAAGAGCTTCCATGTTGGGGTTAGGGTACGATCTGGGTAACTTGAGTCTATGCCAGGAGGAAGCAGCCATCCAAATGGGATAGTGGAATTAATGCTGCTGGTTTGCCTAGAACCAGTACCACAGATAGCTGAGCCCTCTCCTGCAATGGAGAGGGAGTACTATTATGGAGCCATTGCTATCTCACACCCTTTGACCCCCATCAGGGGCTGTGTCTCACATTTTTGTGTCTCAGCTGTACCAAGAAATGAGTGTGTGGTGCATGACACTGGGAGGGCCGATTGTCCTTAATGCAGTGGCTTTGTGTAACTCTAGGGACCAGTCCATAAGGGCTGTTGTTCTGCTTCTAGCTTACTGTGCAAAGTCAGGCAGGCTTGCCTTTCCCTTTCCTCACTGGAGGAATTGAGGCCAGTCTGTTACAGTGAAAGTGAGTTGTGAGACTTCAGTAAACAATTTCTAATGTAGGCATCTAGTACAATGATCTGCAGATGTCTAATTGTTGCTTCTCAAAGCAAAAATCACTGAAATGGAAATGAAAAGGAAATCCTATAGACTATTCAGTACTGGAGCGTTATTGCACCAGAAATGGGATAATGAGGCAGTATTGATCTTATTGGAACAGCATAAATACACCATGATGGACCATGCCTACAAGTAGTAGTATGTTCACCTCCAGAAGGCAGTGCTTTCCGAAGAGGGGATCTGGGGATATAGGAATATGGTCCTGGAGACAGGTGAGAGGTCTGGCTTCAAGCTCCACTGCATGAAATGTCTCTGCTCTAATTGCTGTGGTGTCATTTGTTCACAGATGTAGTCAGGTCACTTTCTGTTTCTGCCCAAGTCTTACAAAGGTGGGGTGTTGCTACAGAGCTGGCATACAATTTCTGAATGCTAAGTCTACTTCCCTGTCAGTGAACATGAGGCATCCCTTTACTTGAACTGATATTTGCCCTAAAAGCCTTTTTCCCCACTGCCTTTATGGGAGGGCTTTTCAGGATTGCACATTTTGGGTAGTTAGAAGCTTTTTTATGGTGCCTAGCTCAAGTGAGAACCCATCTCCCTAACTCTCTGGTGCCTATCTTAAGTTTCTGTATTTCTCCTGCCTTCATAGCAACATTTTCAGGCTGTCATTGGAGCATTGCTTAGTTTTCATTTTGCTCAGCTAACCATGACAAGTTTTTTTAATGTCTTGTTTTCTGTTTCTTGGTCATCCTTTCTCTTCATTCACTATGTTCAGAGGTCTCTTTCCTGCAGCTGTGTTACAAGCAGCACTCACATCACTTCAGGCAGATCTTCCTGTAGATACTTATTAAAGCAATCTCTGGGAAATAACTTCTGGTGTATAATTTGATTTTTTTACCTAGTAACACTTCTGTGGCTGTCAAAGATAAGTTTCCAAATTGCTGTGAAAATCCTGATGTGTTCTTAGAGTGTGTTCAGTAATTAAACTAAACCTTGAACCTGCACTTTTAGGCAATCAGCGGAAAAGTAAAACAGAGGCAGAATTCTGGCTTGTCTAAATACGAGAGAATTTGGAGAGATGCCTCCCAGACAGAGATGGTGAGAGCTGCACCCATGAGGGCATAGTGATGCCTTTTGGAGTTTGGGGGCTTGCTTTCTCCTGTACTTGGCTGAATTGAGTTGTGTAAACACCCTGTTAATCTGTCTGCAGCTGTTCCCTTTCCCAGCAGGGTGATGTGCAGTACATGTGAAAAGAATACAAGATAATTGATGCTGTGATAATGTGAGCACACAGGGAAGTGGAAGGCTTACCCTAAATCATTAATTGTGTTGATGAAGTGCTTGCAAAATACTTCACAACACTTGAGACAGAAATAGCTGTAAGAATGTAAAGTGTTGTTATAAAAGTCTTTCAAGTGACTGTATCTGCATCCTGTAGCAGTTGAAGTTCTAGCTGGAGAAGCAGGATTTGAATGACACCCAAATCAGTAAGGTCAGGTTTATAGATAAGTTTGCTGCAGACATACAGACAGTAAGAGAGAACTGAGTTTGTTTCAGAATGGAAGACTGTCAGTACTGTTTCTTAAGGATTATGCAATCTATTTGGTGACTTACTTGTTCAGCTAGATCTGCTTTGTGGAGTATCCTCCACAGTATTATTGGCACAAATGCCCTCAGTGCTCAAATTAATCTTTCTAGTAGGAACCATTATTTAGTACTTGTCCAGCCAGTGCAGCATTGCAGGTTAAAACTCAAGCAACTTTTGTTGCTGATAAATAACAGACACTGCAGAAAGATAGATAAAATGGTCCCTTTTTGATAATCCTGTTTTCCATGTAAATCCAAACTAGGGAGGAGATGGTCTGAGATGAGAACAAATTGGGAAGAGTTTTCAGGCTGTCTGATCTCTCCTGTCTGCTTTGCAAAAAAAGAATCAGATTAATGAATGTACTCAGATTAAGGCTAAACAAGAGAACATATCTGGGGGGCATCAGAACTCTGCCAATACCGAAAAACTGTATGGAAAAATCAATGTTAATGGCCTAACGTTGCTCTGTCATTTAATTTAATGACTTTCAAAGAAGTCCTGAGTGCTGGCAAGAGGGACATGCTTTTCCAGAGAGCAGAAAGCCTTGGAGGAGCTGGGAAGTGGTTCTGAGGCCCTGGCTTTAAGCAGGTGTTGCTTGGGGTGACAGCAACTTTGGCACATTGGCTCATGTAGAAAGGCAAGGGGTGTGGGGCATCTGTGGACACAGGGTTTGATGCAGTTAAATCTACTCTAAACACCTCTCAGCCTGCTGTGTTTTATATAGAAAAATGATGCTGAAGGAAAAGGAGAATGTTCACGTAGCAGCAGGCAGAGATGGAGATGAGTAGGGTTCAGAAAGACAGGAATGAGGGAATGATAAAAAAGGGGTATATCTGAAAAAGTAGGGGAAATGTGGTAGAAACAGAATGAGAGAGAGGGCATACAAGGGAAAATGATTGATAGAGCAGTAGTGCACCCTCTGATTTTCACTGCCCCCAGCAAACTGAAAGCAAGATGCACCGTGCCAGAGCAGCAATGTGCCACTGGTTCCTGCAGTGGCAGCACTCCTACCTGCTCATCTTTGTGGAAAAGGCATTATAAGTTTTCCAAGAGAAAGTAAATAAGAAGTGGAAATGCAGACATGAGGAAGAAAGGGAGAAGCTCAAGAACTTGATGGGAAAGTACACTTAAGGTTTCTATTTAAATCCAATTTCTGCTTCTTTGGTGCCAGTTGTATCTTTTAGCAAATACCTGTGGTGAGCAGAATTTGGTGTTTAAATTCTGCTGGTTACCACCAGTGCTGGCATTGAGAGATTCCTCGATTTATAAATTTTTGCTTTCCAATATGAAGTATATCTCTCAAAATACCCAGGTTTTTCTTGCTGCATTTATTGCCTTGTTTATATTTTAAGTTCTCTGAGAGAGTTTTCTGGGGCAGCCAAGGGGATATTTGGTGTGGTCTTAAAGACTAACAAACAAGCATGAATGAAAGTAATAAGAAATACTGAGACCCAACAGGATGCTGCCAGATTTTGGTGTTTTGTTTGTTTTTTTTTTCCAAGTCTGGCTGATTTGCCCTAAGTATTGTTAAGTTCTAATTGAGGTTTTCTTGCTGCTTGGGATAAATTCTAGCCATGTGTGTCCCTTCTGCATCTAGTAAGCTGTGAATGCATATTGTAGCTGCAGCCTTTTACCTAGGGCATGTAAGGTCTGTTTACTCATCACTGATTTTCTTGGAATTATTTTGGCATTGATTGTCTTGGAAACATCTGTGGCTGTGTAAAATGTGCTTCACATCAGCTGTCAGGATCAGTTGCTGTTGCACAGACAGACTCATATAACAACGGTGTTTTAAGCTTTGTTTCCATAGGAAACAATGTGAGAACTAGAGAGGTGGATAGTGGGGCTTCTGATATTTTTCTTCCTGTCTTCCATAATGCAATCACCTGAGCAAAGGTTTAGCATATCTCATTGCGGTATTTTCTTTCGCGATGGGTGAGGCGATTAAATGTGAGAGAGGGGGAACTAAATGGGGGGAGCTAATAGGACATTGCCTCTCGTTACCATGAAAGAATGGGAATATGTGAGCTATGGAAGTGTCTCAGTGCAGCAGTAGCAGGTACAGGTTATCAGGCAGAGCTCTTGCCATGCTCCCAGAGGTTTGACTTGCAAAGGAGCAGATGACTCCTGTTGCAGGCTGGTTCCTAGTTGATGCAAGCATGTTTAAATCTATGCAGATCGACTGTCAGCTGCTCCTCTCTTGGTGGCTGCTGGAAAGTTGTGTGTGCGCACATGTGAACTTTCCAGTCTTAATTTGCATTACAAAGCATGTGTGTGTGTGTACGCTTTCTGCAGAGCTCTGGAACACATGTGACATGAGGGGTAAAACCAGAAAAGCAGATGTCCTGAACATGCCCCTCCTACCCGGGGATTAGAGATGCTCCGGGTAAAGCAGAGAGAAGCTGGGACGCACCTCCTTGCCTCACCGCCAGAGACGGCAGCAGTTCCTTCAGGTTCAATGGGCTTCTGCTCTTTGGTCAAATAAACCCCTGCAGCTCCAGTTCCAGCAACCATCCCCTTCTTTTGGTTAACCAGGGTGGAGGAGGATGGCCTATGCTGAGGAAGACAGGTAAGGTGCTGTGAAACAGGGGATGCATAGACATCCAAGCTGGAAAGGGCTGGTGAAATTGCTTTGCTTTTTCTCACCTTGTTTTCCTCTTCTTCTTACTGGGCACTCAATAAATGTCAGACAAGGCTGCTCAGAAGTAAACATCTTATTATTGAGGAAGAGTCTGGCTGTCTGCCTGTGTCAGGTGCTGGTATTATGCAATATGGCGCAGAGCAGGTGACCTTGGGAGAGGTTATGTCCCAGAAGAGGTAAACGTGGTGGTGTGGAGAGGCATACACTGCACGTATGTATGCTCATGTGCCCGTCTGAAACATAATGCTTGCTTTCTTTGTTTGGATGTGTCTGCTTTTTACATGGATTTGCTTTCAGCCATCCTGGAAGCATATTGAGGGTGGGGTTTTATATGCCATAAAAGATCTGTCATTGGTAACAGTCCTGTGTTTTGCAGCAGATGTGTTTCTGCAGTGGATGTCAGCAATCACAATAAAGGGGATTGTGTTTTCAGCTCATCCTGTGATTTAATCCAATCCGAGCACTATTATTAGGTGTGCATTGTTGGAGAGGAAGGATCTATAAGGGAGCTTTGTGCTACATGTATTAATTCAGGCTGTCAGAAAGCTTGCATAAACTTCAGGTTCTTGCAGTTCCAGGCTAAATGTTGCGTTTGATGACCCACAGGTCAAGCTCCCTCTCTGTTCCTGTAGAGCAGCAGGTATCTCCTTCACGTTCAGGAATTATCTGTGCCTGCCAGTTCCCTTTGATGCTGTGCATCTGGAAGATTTCTGAAAACTAAACAGTGCAAGCAGCGCACTGCAGATGAATTTTGGCATCACTGTTCTCTCAGCACTGATGTAGCCAAAGTTTTTGGGATGGAGAGGGCTTTGCAAGGCCCTTGTCTTCCTGCTGAAGCTCCTTTCTGGCAGGGAGAGTGACGCAGAGCTGCAGTTCTACTGCTTTGGTTAAGAAATATTTTAACATCATCTGCTCAGAAGGGAAAGCTATTTCCCTGAAACTTGGCCCAGCTCAATCAATCCCAGTGTCTTCAGCAGGCATTGAATGGGATTCATAGAATCATAGGGTCATAGAATAGTTAGGGTTGGAAAGGACCTTAAGATCATCACGTTGCAACCCTCTGCCAGGGGCAGGGACACCTCACACTAAACCATGTCACCCAAGGCCCCATCCAGCCTGGCCTGGGACACCGTCAGGGGTGGAGCATTCACAACTTCCCTGGCAACCCATTCCAGTGCCTCACCACCCTCACAGTAAAGAACTTCTTCCTTATATCCAATCTAAACTTCCCTTGTTTAAGTTTTAACCCATTACCCCTTGTCCTATCACTACAGTCCCTAATGAATAGTCCATCCCCAGCATCCCTATAGCCCCTCTTCATCCCACACTTCTAAAATTTATGAGGATACAGGAATAATATCTCTTCTTTAATGTTATTTTGCAAAGGTGTATGCACCTTAAAAAGTACTGCTCAAGAGGAAGAGCAGATCATGGTGACCTTGTTCTGTTCTCATGCCTGCTGCAGGTACATCAAAAGCTCAGATGTTACATTTAAATTCTCTTGGTTCCCTCTAATTACTAAGTAAGGCTGACAGTTATTCAGCAGTGAAATTGGTGGGAATCATTCATTAATGTATGTAAAGCTCTTTTAGAGCTTTTATCTGGGAGGAAACGATAATATAGTCAGTTAAGTGCAGGCTGTATTAATGTCACTTCCGTAGCTTTTGCTTATTTCAGGAGCTGCTCATACGCTTGGCAAATTCCACAGCATGTTATGCTAAATAAAAGTCCTCATTTCCAGGCTTTTGTTTTGACAAATATTTCAGCTAAGTGCGACTCTTCATTTTGTGATGCCTATTGAAGTTATTTCTTCTCACTGGATTGTAGGTTTATGCCATACTCCGGTATTTTCGATATTGTAGTTTGTAACAGGGAGCATTAGTTTGATGTATCAGGCATTGGAAAGGCCTTACAGCAGGAGACAGACAGCTAGGAGATGAAAAAACACCTAGCTAGAAGATGCCTGTGCAATAACTACCTGCCTTGTCAGTATAAAGAAATTAAAACAAGAGTAGAATTGAGGTCCTTTATTTGAATAGCTGATACATCAGTCAGAGGAACCAGCAGCACACTGACAGTCAGATCCTCTCCATCAATGTTCTGAGACCTCCTGGGGTGTGGAGCAGCACTTTAGACAGCTTTCCTGTAGGTGTTATAGGACTGCAGACAGCAGAATTGCAACATGACCAAGGTTTGCACCTCTGGAAACAAACTTGATTCCAAAAATAAGAAACATTCATGAAGGGACAGCTTATCAGCATCTCCAGTCAGTTTTACATTACCTTCAGCCTTGAAGCATTCTATTCTCTCACCCCTTAATAAGCAGATCAGGTTTTTGTCCAGAGAAAATGCCGTCCCTACCTGTGTTGGTTCACTCTGACCATATAGAGTCATGAATTCTACTCATCAGTGGTAATGATTGAGTCACTAACAAGAAACGCTGTCACTACCCTTGCTTTTGAGGAGAGTTTGCAATCAAGCTTGGTGTTGCCTTTTGGAAAGTATCTATATTTTTCTGTTGGAAGCAGGATTATGGGATTATTCTGCTATTGACTGTGTTTCAAAACTGATTAATGCATCTGATGCATACTGGACTGATAGGCCTAAAAATTGAAGTTGTCTCCCTTGGCTGTGTAATGCCAACATCTATTCTGCTTTCTAGCAGTGTGCCTCAGAGCTGGGTAAGACAATTTTTTTGCCAAGGTGTTTGAGCAGTACCCCTCTTAAATCAGACAAGCCTAGGAGCACAAATTCCTAGTTTTCATTTATTTTAACATAAGCTGATATCATTGAGCCTCTTGACAAAGATCAGACTGTAGGTGTGACCCACCACCCACCCTGTGGGAGAGGGTGAATAAAATCTGTTCAGCCTTCTGTACTGAAACCACAAGGGTTTGAGAAGGTGAATGTTTGATATGCGGTACCAGCCCAGAAAGGAAGCACTATAGAACGAAATTAGTAAAGAGGATACAAATGTCTGCCTGTGGCCAGGAGTAAAATGTGAGATTAAAAGTGAAACCTCTTCAGTGGTAGCAATGAAGCCCCTATTATTTTAGTCTTAGTGAAACTTCTTTTTCTTTGCAGTTTTCTAGGACTCTCATCCTTTGAAGCTTGTTCTTTGGATGGGTTTATAGCCACTGACCTGTTCTCCTTCTGCAGAAATAGCTATGAGATGTGTAAGGAAACAGCAGATTGGTTGCGTGTGCGCACTGCCCAGTGCCCAAAGACTGCCATCATCTGTGGATCTGGACTGGGAGGCCTTGCTGATGTGTTGGATAACAAGACAGTCTTTCTATATGAGGACATCCCTCACTTCCCACAGAGCACAGGTTAGTACATTCCAGGGCATCAGAATCCCATGCATCAGCAGTCTGCAACAGCCTTACAAAAAGATTAGTCAATGTGCACCACTTAGCATTGGTCTGCAAACCAGTCTCTGGTGAAATGTGTGTTCACAGTAAAAAAATAAATTAAAATATGTATTTCTGTGCTATGATATTTAGTTGACTTTCAGCTCTTAGCCCTGCATAATCAAGTTGATGCATAATCATCAACTGACAAATATTTCTGAAGTCAAAGACCTTAAGACCTGTAACTGAAATGGCAATATTAATTTCCAGTTGCAGGGCATCTTGGCAGATTGGTGTTTGGGGAGCTGAATGGGCAGCCTTGTGTGTGTATGCAGGGACGTTTCCACTACTATGAAGGATACTCTGTCAGCATGGTGAGTTCTCCTTGAAATCATCCACGCACGGGGAGGTGTGCTGTAAAAGATGCAAAAGGGACTGCTTACTTTGATATTTAGCTGCAGGAGGTTACCTCTTGCAATGAACTTACATTGCTCTTGTAATTGTGCTTAGATTTGAGATTTCCCCCCAGAAAATAAAACTGGGAACCCAAACCAAGAGGCAGGCAGCTTCTGCTAGGTGAAGCTGATGTGCAGCTATGCAGAGTGGCTAGCCCTGCTATACTTTGGGGAAAATGGTATATCAGACAAGGCAGATTAACATACACAATAATCTTGATTTACTGGCTGGTAGTTTTGTTTGTTTTATTTTGGTAGCTTTGAGATTTTACTTGTGGCTGAGGTCAGTTTGCATTCAGATATAAACTGTAATACTTCGCACCACTCAGCTTCTTGGCAGCGGAGAGAAACTATTTTAAATGCACTTGACACAAAACTAGGTTTGTCAAGACATGTTCGTATATTAAAAATAACTCATTTCTTAAGGAAGGGATGTCCATAGTTAGGAAATATTTTTGCTCACAGCTCTTTTAGCATTTCAGAGGTAGCAGATACCCTGATTCCTTCTTGATCCCTTGAAATCAAGCTTCTCTTTTTTTTTCCAGTTCCCAACTGTTTCTTGATTTTGGATAAGCAGGTCAGTGAAGTGAACTAATGTGAATAAAATGAAATCAATAAAAAATTTATGGTCCTGTAAAATGGCATTAGTGCTGTAAAAAGCTGTTTTATCAGTTACACTCAAAGTATTGAGCTGTAGTATTGAGTTTAACTACTTATGCACAAGTCTGTGTGCATAAGTAGTTACTTCAGTCAGCACAGTGGATTGATTTCTGCAAGACCTTGGGGGCAAGGAAAAACTATCTGCATGTTAGGGTTTTGTTTTGTTTTGTTCTTTTTGTGCGATGCTTATTTGACCTTAATGAAACTGTAGGAAATATGGGCTTGAATTTTAATGGTTTTCATTTAAAAATCAGGTTTTAGGATGTTTAAAAAACACTAAAATTCTTTCTATAAAAATTAGAGGAATATTTAAAATTGGAGAAAGTTTTGTCTTCTTGTAGCCTTATGTAGAGCCTTCTTTGCATTATGAATGTTGTCCACAGTTTGTGATAATGCTGATGTAGCAGTAGCTATCTACTAATTGTGATACTCATGGCATATATGCCTCTGACTCCTGCAGGTTACTTTTCCCATCAGGGTCTTGTTTCTTCTCGAGGTGGAGATCTTGATTGTCACAAATGCTGCTGGGGGACTGAATCCCAACTTCCAAGTGGGGGACATCATGTTCATTAGAGATCACATCAGCATGTTTGGCTTGGGAGGGCAGAATCCACTGCGTGGGCCAAATGATGAGAGGTAAGAAGGCATCAGCTCTGCTACCAACTAGCCTTTTCTTCCTATGGCTGCAGGCTAGGACTGCCAGCTGTGCCTGCTGGCAAGTGTTTACTGAGAGGTAGAGTGTGGCTGCAGGTATGCACAAGGGAAAAGTTAAAGCAAACGCAGTAGGTGCATGTGCTGTGTCACCTCCCCTGCCTTCCCCAAGCACCCTTCCTTGCTGTTGCTTACTTTTGCAAGCCTTTAAGGAATTTATAAGCAAGCCTCCAGAAGGTTTTGTTTTATGAAAGAAGGCTTGTGATCCCTCTCCTGACATGGCCAGCCGTACCATCTGCTGTAGAGACCTGCTTCTGTCTCTTCTTGTCAGTCCCTCTCTGTGCTAATTCCTCATAATTGAGCAGTCTGAACTGCAGTCTCCAGCCTGCATTTATCAGCAGCCATTTCTGGTGTGAAGGAACTGACACAAGAAAGGTCAGGCAGTAAGCTGATCTCAGAGCAAAGATAAAAATTCTAAACATCCTGATAACTGCCTTCGTAGCCAGGTCATTAAACTGAGGTGCATTTGTTAACATGCATTCACTGAAGGCATCAGTCTGAGAGGCTGTTGTCTTGTCACCTTTGTAAAAGACCTCTAGATCTGAGATTGACCTGCTGCTGGTTCAGCTGGGAAATCAGGTTTCCTATGGTATCTGTGTAGTAGGACCTTTACCCTATGGATGGGGCACTGAGGGTCTTGTGACACATCCTCACCCCTGGACTGCTGTTGCCACCAGACATAAGTTGCTTGGAGCAGAAGGCAGGACTAGATGCCCTTGAGGTCCTTGCCAGAATTAATCTATTATCCTAAAATCTCTTTCAAAGGCACCTTTCAGACTGCTAGGGTGGAAGAAAACCAGTACCCTGAAGGTCATAGCAGTGAGGGGGGACAGATGGACCAATGTTTACCAAAAGAAGCCCCTTAGCACTCAAATGGGGCTAAAAAGAGCATGAGAACACATCCACTGGAGACTCAGGCTGAGGAAAGGAGAGCATATCAAATGTCAGGGGAGTCAACATGGAAGCAGTAAAGATCCAAGGCTGTCAGGAGCCTTATGGAAGGAAAGAAAGAAGCTGGACTGTGAAAAGGTGGTAAGAATAGCAAGAATTATTTCCTAACAAGCTGGCAGGAGAGAAGCCAGATGAAAGCCAGGTGTGTGAAGTCAGATGATGGATGAAGAAGGTGGTAGCTTATGAGAAAAGAGCTTAAATAACAAGATGGTTAAATCTGTTATTTTGTTGCTGCCTTCATTTGTAAAAAAACCATATTTACAGGACAGGCATCTGGACCTTCCTGGGATCTTTCCAAAAATGTTCTGTCCAAGAACAAGGTGGTCTGCCTGGCTTCCTTTTACAATCAATTCCTTCTTGATGTAATGCCAGAGCTGGTTCCTACTTCTGAAGAAATAGGAAAGATGCTAGCAACCGCCTCAGAGATAAACACTGTTCTGTGATTCAAATGTCAAGAGAACAGTACCCATCTGAAGAGGATCATCTTTACATCTTCATAGGTATTGGTGTGGTTTGAAGGAAAGAATGATCAAAAGCACAGAGGCCACATGGAGGAATTTTTAAAGCTGTCTGGATTTGCATAATTGCTGTGGAACAGGAGAAGAAATGCCAATCAATTTCACGTGGACAGCATTCAAAGGAAGCGTAGCTGTGGTGTTGCCTTCCCAAAGCAGCTTCCTGGTGAAGACTGCAGTGCTCTGGAAGGTAACTTTTGTCCTGTTGACCAAAATGGGCAAAAGGTCTTTGTGAATCAGCTTTCAAAGTATTGCAGAGCTTTAGCTGAGCAAACTGCTCCTAAAATCCAGTCCAGCTCAGCTACCAGGAAGGGTTTAAGCACAACAGAGTAAAACTAGAGGCAATATGAAGTGGAAAGGGAATGTACTGCAAGAATCTGAGGACTGACTTTAATGAGTTGGAGATTGGCTTCTGCATTGCTGGCCTTCCTTCAAGAAAGAGAAACTATTCTCATGGCTGTAAGTAGTTACTACCTTAGACCAAATGGGAAAGTTTTATTTTGCTTATGTAATACTTAATTCATATAAACATAAAACAAGCCACCTGCTGCCCTAAACATGCAGCTGGAGAAATATGAAAACAAGCAGATTTAATAGCCCAGATGAGTGATTGGTCCAATCCTAAGGAACTGGGCTGGTGAACATGGCTGGGAGCTTATTTTCTAGATTTCCTCAGAAGCAGCATGTCAGTCTTTGCCATCTACTTCTGCTCTCCTTGCATCAGTTATAGAATTCACTCAGTCAGGAGCAGGACTGAGCTGTCATCTTAAGACCCAAAGGAAGCAAAAGACCCAGCCCTGAAGCACAGGATGGAGGCTACCTAAAATATGGCCTTGGAGCTCCAACATGTGCTTCTGTTTGTATTTCCCTACAAGGGATGACACTCCAAATAGGATGTTGTAGTCTAAACACAGACATCTAAAACCATCTGACACTCTGCTGAGTATCTCATACCCATTCTCTGGGGCTGGCAACTGCAATGTAAGACTTACAGGATGGATGCATACTCTGGATGGGTATCTCAAATAGGCTGTTGAATTGTACTTCTGTCCTAAAGGAGCTTCCGAGCTTGTGCTTGGTGTGATTTTGTTATGCCAGGAACAAATGCAGAAGCGGATGTTCTTTCCTGGGATGTATTTTCTGGCTATGAAACTTGGTTCATCTTCCAAAGAAAATCTTTCCTTGAAGTCCCTTCTAACTGGTCTAATGTAAACAGTAAAGGGGAAAGATCCAAATCTTATCTGATTTGTCCAGTGCATCCAATTCTTTGTTTCAAGCAGTGTGGGGACAGGACAGCCCTTGCTGCTGTGGTACAGGGCATCCCTGCTGTGAGCCTGGTTAAATAGCTGCCTGCTGCCATTAGCCCTAATTGTGGTAACTGATACTTCATCAGGCCCTGCTCATACCCTCTCACTGGGCTGTTTTTTGTGCCTTGGTGCTACAGGGACCCTGTCTGCAAGCTCTTGTGCAGGAGAAGCAAAGAGCAGCACCTGTATGATGAACAAGGTTTAAAAGCCACCATGGGCAGTTACTGAGGAGAGAGAACTAGCCCTCCTTGCTCCCTGGAGATGGAAATCTTTTGGAAGACCATTCCAGCAGGGTTGGTGCAGTAGGAAAGCAGTGCCAGACCTTCCAATAGTCATAACCTCTGCACACTGAGGGTTTCAAGTGCTTAGATCTAGAAGGAATGCCATGATGGCAGAATTACCTGATGGTGAGGCTGGAATGAGAGAGATCGCATCCATAGCAGGTCTGCCCTTTACATTTTCCACTTTTCTAAAGGATGAGCATCCAGGAACTCTGATGGAGGGAAGGTAGCAGTAGCAATATCTCTTTGCTGTGCCCTTTCCTGATTTGCAGGTTTGGAGTGAGGTTTCCCTGCATGTCAGATGCTTACGAACAAGACCTGCTTAGCCTAGCAATGGAGAGTGCTCAAGAGCTGGGCTTTGTGAGCTTCACCCGAGAAGGAGTGTACTGTCAGCTGGCTGGTCCCTCCTATGAAACCATTGCTGAGTGCCGTGTGCTGCAGGCACTGGGAGCAGATGCTGTAGGTAAGATGCCTGGGCTGGGAAGGTTGTTTAGGCACATGGATTGAACAATTCTGCTCAACACTGAGTTTCTTCAGTCTTTGACTCTCTAAGTCTCCTGGGCCCAGAGAATGAGCTCTGTGTTTCTGCTTAGTTCTGCAGTGTCTTAGTGCAACCGGTAGGGTGGATCTGCAGGAAGCCCCTATGCTTATGGCTGCTGGGGACAAGGATAAATAAATAAAACATGATGTTGTTTTATTTCCCATGGTCAGATGGCTCAACTTCAGCAGGACTGAGTGGGCCCAATCTGAAATAGTCACATTCTATTATTTTTTTTTAATCCTGACACTAAAGATTTTCACTGTGTCCCTTCCATACAAAGCAACCCTCTGTAAGTCTTGATTGTTTAGGAGTGGTAATTAGGGGTATCTTCCCAACTGCAGATATGGAACGTAAGAAGATCATACAGCCCTAGAATGGCTTGGGTTGGAAAGGACCTTAAAGCTCATCCAGTTGCGACCCCCTGCCACAGGCAGAGACACCTTTCACTAGACCAGGTTGCTGCAAGCCCCTTCCCGCCTGGCCTTGAACATTGCCAGGGATGGGGCAGCCACAGCTTCTCTGGGCAACCTGTGCCAGGGCCTCAGCACCCTCACAGGGAAGAACCTTCCTAAGGTTCTTCTGCCTAAGATCTCACCTCAGCCTCCCCTCTGTCAGGTTAAAGCCATTCCCCCTTGTCCTGTCCCTACCGGCCCATGGCCAAAAGCCCCTCTCCAGGTTTCTTGTAGCCCCTTTAGGCACTGGAGCTGCTCTAAGGTCTCCCTTTAAGCAGCCTTCTCTTCTCCAGGCTGAACAAGCCCAGCTCTCTCAGCCTGTCTCCAGAGCAGAGCTGCCCCAGCCCTTACAGCTTCTCTGTGGCCTCCTCTGGACTCACTCCAACAGCTCCATGTCTCTCCCATGTTGTTGCCCCAGAGCTGGATGCAGGACTGCAGGTGTGGTCAGGGTATTTCACAACATCCATATGATTCCTCCAGCTTGATCCCTGGCTCATGGAAGCTTGGTCATTAGTATCTGCAGATTCATTGATGAAGGGAGCTCAGCTTCCCACAAAGGCTTATTTGTGATGGCTTTTTTAGCTGGGGAAGAGCCAAATGACACAGCACATCAGTATTTCTCTTAGCAAGGCTGCAGGCAGTCTCTCACATCTTGGGAGAAAGATGTAGTGCACAAAAATAAAATGTTTGAGGTTTCTTGAGCAGGTTTTTAACTGTAGTGCTACAGCTATTGCAGCCTTTATGTATTACATAGCTCAGAATTAGAGAGCTGGAGGTATATGAGACAAGGGCATTTGCTGTAGGTAGGGTTGTGGTGTGCAGCCTTGGAGAGATCTTGGTTTGGTGGAAATCCTGACTCATCCTGGTCCTTTTCTCTCCTAACATAGGCATGAGCACCATCTCAGAAGTAATTGTAGCCAGGCATTGCGGCCTCCGCGTTCTTGGGATCTCTCTCATCACCAACAAGGTGGTGATGAGCTACAACAGTCAAGAGAAAGCCAACCATGAGGAAGTGCTGCGCATCTCTGTGGTCCGTGCTGAAGCCTTGCAGAAACTGGTCACACACCTCCTTGGCAAACTGGGGGAAAGCACAAACCCTCTGTGACCTCCACCCTTTTGTCATTTGTATCCTAATGTGTGAACACTAGCAAATGGTGTTGGCGAGACTGTTATCTGATGTTAAATACACCTGTTGATCTTTGTACTTGTGCTTTAGCTGTTCAGGTGCAGAGGCTTGCTTTGCATTTTGCCAGACTGATCCCCTTGTTAGTAGCCAGTGACCAAAATGGCTTTCTGGGACACAAACAGAGTTAGACCTCTGGCAGATTCCCAAACCCACATCAGCAATGAGCCCCTTGGTGCTGTGAGCTTCAGCTCCCCATCATTCTGCTACAGAGCTGTCTGGTGTTTCTTGCCCGTGGTACTGCCTCTCTCAGTGCAGCATCCTCCTTCCCTGAGTCATGGGCTGGATTGAGAGCTGGTCACAAGGCTTGGTGCCTGCTGGGCATGCTTTAGTAGGGCCTGATCTGAAGCCAGTGAAAGATCACAAAAAGACTGAGTTTTGGGTGAGGACCTGGATACAAGCCATGCTGCAAAGCAGGTGAAGGATGCCAGGGGGTAATTCTTCCACCAGTGGCTGCAGCAACAGGACAAGGGGTAATATATTTACACTTAAACAGGGGAAATTCAAGTTAGATATAAGGAAAAAGTTATTTACTGTGAGAGTGGTGAGGCCCTGGCACGGGGTGCCCAGAGAAGTGGTGAATGCCCCATCCCTGGCAGTGTTCAAGGCCAGGCTGGACAGAGCCTTAGGTGACATGGTTTAGTTTGAGGCATCACTGCCCATGGCAAGGGATTGGAACTAGGTGATCTCAAGGTCCTTTCCAGACCAAACCATTTGATAATTCTGTAATTGCAGATGATTTTTCCAGCTTGGGAAAACACTGCATCCCCATGTGTGGGGTGGTGTTCCCTTTCCATCCCAGAATGCCTCCCCCAAAAGCTCTCTTTACCCTCTTCTTGGCTCTTCATGACTGGCTGTCAGAGCCTGCTGCCAGCATCCCTTCACACCTCTCTGCTCCATTTTGTGCCTTGCTGCCCCTTTTTAAAGGGGCTGAAAGCAGCATGATTTATCCATGCACCATGTAAAACTGGCCAAGCTGGAAACAGGATCCAGATCCAGCTTGACCTGGTTTTGTTCCTTCTGCTTCTGAATGCCTTGGAGATCAGCAGCTTGGGCCACTTGCACTGGATACCAGTTACCTTTTGGTGTCTCAAAGCAGAGATCAGTTTGATCCAGTGTTTCACCCCAGCTTTGCCCTGAGGCAATCCCTGGAGAACCAGGTTTGTGTTGGAACACCAATGTTTTGTGGGGTTTAGTGATGTGAGATTACAGTGGGGATTATTTTGGAACAGGTATGATATCTTTCTGATTGTCCTGGTCCCCTTACGTGAAGAAATTGAGCCTAAAAGTGAGTAAAAGACAAACAGCAGAGGCCACTATGATCTCTTTTACCAGCGTGGTGGTGATCTATCAAGCAAAGGTGAATAGCACCAGGATGCTGTGTTATTCACTGTTGCCTGAAGGTCAAGCTAAGCTGTAGATGCAGCTGGATGTAAAACAGTGACTGTAATTATTAGGTAATCTTTTTCTCTTCATTTATCTTGGAACTCTCTGTAAAGCTCATCATCACTGTCATAGCTAAACGTTTTCAGCTGACACAGTGGTCTGAACTGAAGACACCTAACTGCTCATGGAGAGCTCCAGTCTGCCTTCCTAAATTTAGCTGATCAGTTGTTTACCACTGATACTTGCCCTCCATCACAGCCTTCAGCCTTCTGTGACTTTCCTTCAGGACTTTGTGGCCTGGTGAGTTTTGATTCCAAATGGGTATTTGCTTGAAGCCCTTATGCTGCAATTAGTAGTGTGAGCTGTTAACAATGCAGATGTGGCCTCTAAGAGGAATAGAGTTGTGCCATGCATCTTTTTCATTAAACGGTAGCATTAAGGTTCAGAAGAAACCTTGGATTGGCCGCTCTATTCCCTTCTCTTCTGGGCAGGGCTACCTGTGCTCAGACCCAACAAGAATCTGCCCAGACTGGTCTTGAGGACTTGTGAAGGGGAAGTATTCCTTGCCTGTGCTCTAGTCACTGGCCAAGTCACTTGGTCAGCAGCTCCTAGCACTTGGAGGAACCCTGTGAGACCTCAGCTCTTTCCATTTGGTGGGTTTAACTGTCCAGACAGTCTCAGGAACCAGAGCTTTGGTGGTAGTATGTGAAGGGAAAGTCCACCTCTTTCTTCTATGAAGCTTTTCAGATCTAGCAGCACTGAAGTGCTCCTCAATAGTGGCTGTGAAAGCAGTGAAATATGAAAAGTGGCAGATGTGCAGAGCAAGAAGGAGCCACTTCTACCTGCTCCCTTTTCAGACTTGTTCCCAGTATGGGCTTGTTACAGGCTAGAGGGAGAGCAAGTAATTTCGCATTCCTAGGAAATGGTGCTTCACATCATGTAATACTTGGTAAATACAGAGTCTCTCAAGGACAAGCGGAAGACAGCTGTGCATCTAGAGAGCAGGCAGAGTAGCTGAGGCTGGGATTTGAGCAGCCTCCATTCATTACCCAATCAGGCTGGACTGCAGTGTGAAAGGAAGCACCCAAAACATCTGCTCTTGCACTGATGAGGAGCTCAGCACCTGCTTTTGGTCTGTTGGGTCTGCTTCAGCTGTGCCAGAGGCAGTGTGGAACCCATACCATGCACTTGTACCCAAATACAACTTAAATATAGCTGAAAACTTGACCTGAGCATTGCCTTGTGATGAAATCTTTGGCAAATTGTGTCTTGTTTAAAAGCACTATTTTGTAAATAGCATTTCAACTCTTAAACACTTCAGGGCTCTTCTTTCTGCTGTGCAAGGGCAACTTGTACTGTTTAAACTCTATATGAACATCCTGATTTTATCCCTGTAAATGAAACGGAAGATGCCCTGGGGATTTTGGAAGGGATCTTGCCGTACTTTAGGGGAGAGAGGGGTCATCTGGCTTTGGAGATACTCTTAATCCAACTGTTAGGTGTTTTTTACCACTAATGCATTTCAAATGCTGACATACAGTGATGCCAGGCAGAGAAGGAGAAACTGTGAGGAAATAAAACCTGCTGTGCTACTGAAACTGTTTTTGTTTGCTATGCCAATACCATGGGTTAGGAAGGAAGGAGTTGCTTGGCTATATGCCTGTATCCAACCCCCCATGCTGAAGGGCAGCCCTGAAGGACCACTGATCAAAGCTCAGCATCAGAAGGACCAGCATTTCCCTAGTGCTTTGCACAGGTATTTCTTACTGATCCCACTAAGCTGAGGAACTCTTGGAAAAAAAGCCCTGGAGGATCAAAGGATTACAATTTATTCTTGAGCAGCTGAAAGGTGCAATGGGCTGTGGCGGTGCCAGTGCAGCAGGTCATCTGTGCTGGAGGCAGGACATGGTTTCTTTGGTGCTGTGCCTTTTATTTAGTGCTCTTGCTGCTTTCTGGCAGCATCCATGGCTGAAATTATTAGATTTTGAGACAACCTCAGGTTTTTTTCATTCCTGTGTTCTGTGCCATTTATCTACTCTCCAATTCAAGTGGTCATGATCATAGGAGTAAGCTGGAAGATGCATAAAAAGCTAAAAAAGTGGAAAGTGCAGAAAGAACCCCAGATTTCATGGCTGATCCTGGTACTGTGGGTACCAATAAGCTCAGATGCTGCCTGGTTAGTGAATGCCACCACTGTAGGCATTCCCTTGCTGCCATACCCGTGGCAGGGGGACCTATGGAAGCCTTGTTGAATGTGGGCAGAGCTGGCACAGCTCCACCTTCTCACTCTCTCTTACAGCCATGGTTCTGTGAGCCCGCCCTTTCCTTTTTCTTGCTCATCAATCCACAGAAAATTTCTCAGGTCATGGGGTGCTTCTGCTTCCAGTCCCTTGGAGAAGACGGAGGTGTTCTAGGGATGCCCTTGTCTGTGATTCACATAAAAGGGTGATGGCAAGAGGAAAAACATCTGAACCAACCCTTGGCTGCATGATACCATAAAATCACAGAATCAATGAGGTTGGAAAAGACCTTTAAGATCATCAAGTCCAACCATTCCCCAGCACTGCAAGGCCACCACTAAGCCATGTCACAAAGGCCCTCCTCTGCACAGTTTGTGAACACTCCCAGGAACGGTGACTCCACCACTGCCCTGGGCAGCCTGTTCCAATGCCTGAGCACTCTTGTGGGAAAAATTGTTCCTCATCTCCAGTCTAAACTCCCCTGGTGCAGCTTGAGGCTGTTTCCTCTTGTCCTGTCCCTTGTTACATGGGAGAAGAGGCCAACCCCTATCTCATTACAGCCTCTTTTCAGGCAGTTGTAGAGAGTGATAAGGTCCTCCTGAGCCTTCCCTAGACTAGTACCCCACCCCCGCCCCAGGTCCCTCACCCATGCGTTTTTAAGTAGAAATCTGCTATTATCTAAGAAACAACCCTGCAATCTCCCTAAAAGATGTGACTCTGAGATCCATCCCATTTCCTTTGCTATGCTTGGTTTCCCAGACTCTTTTTTTTCACGTTTGCACTCTTTTCTACATAAAAGCAAACCAGAAAGCTTTTTAAAACTGTGTTCTCTTTCTCAGCTCAGCAGCTGAACATATGCTAAGCTTCAAGTAATCAAAGTTTCCTCAGAGGTTTCTCTTTACTGAAAACCTGCAATTGAATCAAGGGGTTTCTGCTATGGTGGTGGGATATTTTGGGTTTGGGGTTATTTTTTGTTCTTTCTAAAGCTTATGATTTTCACTGCAGGGATTTCATATGCTGGAAGGAATTAAGCTCTTCCCTGCCATGCTGAATAGGCAGAGCAAGAGGGAGCAATGCAGGGCACAGCCGTGAGATGGTCTCAGTTTGTTGCTGAACTAAAGCCTGACAATGGAAGCAGTGAAATAGTCTATTCGTTCCAAAATCTGATGGCACTTGCAGCTAGGAGCTGATTTAAGAGCCAGGACACAGGTGAAGGCTGGAGGAAACCATCCAGCCTGCTCTTCAGCAGAGGGACATCCCCTCCTGCCACTGGCTGTGGCTGGACACCCATGCAGGGAGATGGCAGGCTTCTACGTACCAAACTGAAGCAACTTCTGGGTCTTCAGCAGAATTGGGTGTCCTGGAGCAGCGTGATTCTGATAGGTTGTTGACCTAGAGTGATTGCTGCTGTGGGCTGGGGCTCTGCTCTCTGCAGAGTGGGTGATGGACCAGTAATGGAGACCCCTGTGCCCCTTCTCTCCCCTGTCCAAGCACAACTGGGGACCTGTCCTTAAACCCTGCAGTGGCAGTAAGTGTCTACCCTGAGCTCCTGGAAAACTTTGCTCTGGAGGGAGTGGGACAGCAAAGAAATGGGTTCTGCAGGGGAAAATCATGCTCCAATAATAAGAAAAAGAAGATTTGGGGGCTCATCTCCATGCCAGACCTCAGTAAATGTCAGCTGAATATCTAGTATACCCTTTGAGTGTCCCTGTGTGTGCTTGAAGGCTGTGCTGTGCAGGAGGAAGGAGCCATCCCATTGCTCTTTGTCCCAGCGTAGCTCTCCTCCCATGCCCAGAGTCAGGCATCCTGCCCTGCTTCAGCTTCCTATGGTGTTAGACTGAGGCTTGGGGCCACCTCCGTGGCAGTGAGCCCTTCCAATCTCCACGCCTGCTCCCTCTAACACTAAGGGAGCACTGAGCACCCCCTTTTCTCCCAGCCAAGAGGCACCAGCACTGGCACCACAGCAGGTGCCTGCTGCCAGTTACATTCCTGCTCTGAACTTTCCTGTTGCCTTCCCATCTTTAATGAAGCACTTCCATCGGCAAAGCCTTCACACTGGATCTGGATTTATCAGTTCCTCTCCTCCTCCCCCCTCCCGGAGCCATGGCAACGCTTCCCTAGGGCAGCCTGCACTGGAGCCGGTGACAAACCTCAGATGTAGCTGTTTGCCTGGGCCTGGAAATTTCCCTGCCATCTGGGAAAACTTGGGAAAAGAAATTCCCCCGGTGAACTGTGAGTCAGGGTGAGAAATGTCCCTTTTTGGGCTGAGCATTGCTCCCATCCCTCTAAGGAGACACCCTCCAATAGGAATGGCAAAACTTTGATCTGAAGGCTCCTTGAGGTTTCCTCCAAATGATGGGGGGATGTCATGGGGGTGATGTCCTAGTTCTGTGTCCTCGCCCGAGCCATGGTTTGGAGTTGACAGCCCAGCTGTGGCCATCACATGGTCCCTTGGTGACACTGCCTCTGCACTACCCATCCTGCTGAGACCAGCAGATTGTGGTCCATGAAGCTGCTGTCAGGAGCCCAGGGAGACAGTGAGAAGGCACACAAATGCTATGACACAGGGCACAGATGTGGTAGCGGAGGTAGGGCTGGGTGACAAGGGTGAGGACAGGGTGATATGGGCAGGGCTGAGTGGCTTAGGAAGGGATGCAGGGACTTGGAGAAGGGATGGAGTGACAGGCACCAGGAGGAGGCGGCAGGGCAGGGTGACAAGGCAGGGCTAGGTGCCAGTACAGGGGTGGATGATATCGGGCAGAGCAGGTGACATAGGACAGGGGTAGGTGAGAAGGCAAGGCAGGGATCCGGCTGCTCCCACGGTGCACGGCGCTGTCCCGGTGTCCCGATGCCCGCCGCCGTGGCGGTGCAGGTGCCTTGATCCCATCTACCCCGCGCGGTGCCGTTGTCCCACTGTCCTTGTGTTTGTAGCCCCCGCTCTGCGGTGCAGCTGTTCGATGTCTGGGTGTCCCGGCGACCCAGTGTCCTGTCCCGTTCCCCCGCACCGTCCCGGTGTCCTTGTCTCGGTCCCCCTTCCCTCCCCTCTGTCCTGGTGTCCAGGTATTCCTGTGTCCCGCTGTCCCGGTACGTCCCAGTCTCACCTCCTCACTGTCCCGGTGTACCGGTCCCCCCGCGCTGTCCCGCTGTCTCTGTCCCGGTCCTGTTCGCCCCTTCCCCCTCGCCGCTGTCTCGGTGTGTCCCTGTCCCCCCTCCCCTCCCCTCCCCTTCTGTCCCGGTGTCCCTCTGTCTCGGAGTGTCCCGCTGTGTCCCCTCCCATCCCGCTGTCCAGCTCCCCCACCCCGTCTCCCGTGCCAGCCTGCTGTCCCGGGTCAGCGCGCCCCCTGGCGGTGACAGGCGGCGGCGGGTATAAAAGGCGGCGGCAGCTGGCAGCGGGCAGCGGGCAGCGGCAGCGGCAGCGGGAGATGGCTTGCCCGCAGCAGGCCCCGCACCTCCATCTGGCCGAGCTTACCGCGTCCCAGTTCCTCGAAGTCTGGCGACACTTCGACGCAGACGGTCAGTCCCGGGGCGCGGAGGGCCCGCCGTTACCCGCCCTGGCGCGGAGAGCACCGGGCTGAGAATACCCCTTAGCGCGGGCGCGGGGGGACACGATGTAGAGTCCCCGGATACCCCGTCGTGGGGAGTTCAGAGAGGTAGAGCCCGCGGAGCCTCCGGGCACAGCCATGTCGAGGGGAGCTGCGGGACCGGGGAGCCTACCGGCCTCTCCCAGCACCGTCCCGTCGAGGAGGGATGGAGCGCTCCGGCACCAGGCCCTGCGAGAGTCCCCCGTCTGTGGGCCCTTGAGCCCGGGGGTGCCACGGGTCCATCGCACATCCCCCAAGAGCCGGAGGTCGTTCAGGGTTCTGGTCTCGCTCTGCGTGCTGGTCGGAGGGTTCTGCCCTTCCCGTGGTGCCCCCCCCCGCCTCCGCCGAGCCCTGTCCTTGGCACCTTGGGTGCCTGGAGATGGGGGGAGAGGGAATAACAGCGCGGCCACCATCGTGGTCCCAGCCCCCGCCCCTGCCCTGAAGGACGGAAGTGACAGAGGGTTTGGATGAGGAATGTCCACCCCATGGCTAGAGCTCTCCGTCCCCCTCACCCATCCCCACAAAACCTCTCCCAGGGGATGCTGTGGCAGCGGCCATGTCCCCAGCCGGGACGTCATTTCCCCACGGAGTCGCAGCTGGGCATGCCACCTCCCGGTTCCCATTGCTGCCAGCCTCCAAAAGAGGTGTGAGGGGGGCAGAAATGCCAAAAGCAGCATCGTTTTGTTGGGAAATTAGTTTATTCCTGGGCTGTGGTGCCATAAAAGAGGCTTATCCCTCTGGATGAGCAGCCCAGGGGAAAGCTCCTTCCCCATGTCCCTATACCTGAGGGAGGGTTTGGGGACCAAAATCCTCCTGGGAACTGCGTCACGCAACATCCCTGGCTGTGCTGCAGGAGCCAGAGCTCATCCTGTGCTTGGTGCCCTGCCGACCGCCCCGTCGGGGTCCCTTCTGCTGCCTCGGGGACATGGGCAAGGCTGTCCCTGTCCCCTCTGGGGCTGGCACTGCAGCAGCTTAGGGCTGGAGGACGGTGGGACGGTGGCAGCCAGTGGGAATCAGCAGCTCCTGGAGTAGGTGTCCGGCTGCCTTCCTGCAGCATGTCCCTTGGAGGTACTCTGTCATCTGCGAAACACAGAGGCAGGCACGGACCCAGCTTGGCCTGTGTCCCAGGGCAGGGCTTGTGCCCAGGTGAGAAGGGACTCGGGCGCCACAGGAGATGGTGGTCTTGGTGAGGATGATGCTCTGCAACACTGGGTGGGAGCTCCAGCAGCCCAAGCTGCTTTCCTCTGCCGATGGGGAGGGAGTGATAGAGGGACCAGGTATTCATCCCCCTGCTGACTGGGCTGTCTCACTCAAACACTTCCCTGTACTTAAGCTCCGATAGGGCTTTCACTTGCTTTCCTTAAGGCTCCAGAAGTGTCCCCTTGGGTGCCTTTGAGGGCAGGGAGGTCCCACAGTGCAGCTGCATGGACTCCAGAGAGGATTTTCCCTGCACCCTGACACTCCACAGACATGGATCAGACCTGCCCAAGCTGCTGCTTGGAGGAACTCCAGCTGCCTACCATGGCTTTCTTGGTGTTATCCTTCCTCCGAGCTCAGAATTCTTGTTGATTTTTATTTCCCAACTGAACTGAAAGGAGCTTGTGGCTCTCCCACACCTGCAGAAGCAAAGCCTGTGGGAAGGGCAGTGGAAAGCCAAGCCCCACTGCAGCTCACACCAGCACTCAGCATTGCCCGAGCCCCTCATCCTCTCCAGGGAGGGATGTTGTTTATCCATCAGGATGCAGTCATCAAGAGGAAGGTGTCCTGGGACTTCCCCAGGCGCTTCCAGGTGGGATGTGGATGGGTTGGTCCCAGCCGCTGCATTGCAGAAGGGAGAAGATGGTGCTGGGGAGCCTGAGGATGTTAATGCTCAAGGTGAATGAAGAGACTTAGTTAAACCACACAGTTAAAGCAGCAGATGCAGAAAACGCACCAAACACTGGGATGGGGATTGGGACAGACAAAGTCCCCTGTGCCCTTCAAATGGGTGCAGGGAACACGTCAAGAGCTGTGTCTCCCCGAATGGGGCTCTCTGCAAATTCAGCCACCATGTTTCTACCACACTAGGCATCAGCTTCTTTGCTGCCACAATCACCATGAAGCTGTGTCCCCATGAAGAGGGGAAGAAGCACTGCGTCCCCCTGAAACATCCTTCTGACACCAGGGGGATCTTACCGTATTCTTTTCCTTCCCCAGGAAATGGCTACATTGAAGGCAAAGAGCTGGAAAATTTCTTCCAGGAGCTGGAAGGTGCAAGGAAGGGGGCAGGTGTGGTAAGGGCCTCTCTTGGTTTTGCTTTCTACCTCCCCTGTTCCCTCTTTCCTGAAGGTTCAGGCTCCCATCAGTTCCATCTCCTCTGGGAATGGCACCTAGGAAGCAGGACCGGGGCAGCTCCAGGAGGAAATAGGGGAAAGGCCAGCATGGGGAGGGGGGATACATGCTCCCATCTCCTCTCCTTGCTGGCAGGATTCAAGGAACGACAACTTGGGTGACAAGATGAAGGAGTTCATGTGCAAGTATGACAGAAATGCTGACGGCAAAATTGAGATGGCAGAGGTGAGGGGAGCTGGTATCATGACCCATGGGGTGCTCATGTCCCCTCGCCACCCTGATGCTTGTACCCCCCTTGATGCTTGTATCCCTCCCAATGCTTGTGTCCTCTGTGATGCCCATGTTCCCCGCAGCTGGCCCAGATCCTGCCCACAGAGGAGAATTTCCTGCTGTGTTTCCGCCAGCATGTGAGCTCCAGCTTGGAGTTCATGGAGGTGAGCAGGGCAGGCTGTGCTGGGGTTCCCTGTGGGATCCACTTCCCTGATGCAACTGGGAGCTAGTATTGCCCAGACCTCTCCCAGTCTACCTGAGAATGTTGCCTTTAAGTCAGCACTGGCTGGTGGTGCTGGTTTGGGGAGCATGGTGAGATTTCCCTGTCCTCATCATCCCTTCAGCACTCCTCAGGGCAGCTGGGACCTCATCCCAGTCTCTAGGAGAGGTGACCTGCAGGGGTTTGGAGCTGTTTCTGTAAACTCCCAATCTGGGGTGGTTTGTCCTTAGCACCCAAGGGATGTACTGAAGCAGACAACACTGCTTTGGGCCACCCCAAAACCTCACTATGCCCTTGCATGGGGTGATCCCACCCCTGTAGGGTGGGAGAGAAATAGTCCACGGTGACTGAAACGTGGCTGGGGTTTGGGGTGGGATGTGCAGCATCCCAAGAGGGGGAAGCTTGTGCTTGGAAAATGAACCCAGGGTGGAGGTGGTGGCTGAAAGAGGAGCACCCAATGGCATGGAGGGAGTTAAGTGGGAGCTATTGTTTAATTAGGGGCTGCAATTAAATATTAAAGACTGGTCTCGCATGCTGGGGTGAGGATAATAGCGCTCGAACTCTTGACATGGCTGTGGACAAAAGTATCCAGCTCCAAGGTGGCACTGGTGAGACCATCACCAGCCAAGAGCTGACTCCAGCTCTGCCAGGGTGGTGGGAGAAGCTCCAAGTGGGGCTTAGGGGGGTACGCACGTTTTGGTGGGGAACATGGGACACAAGCTCACACCAGCGTTTGAGATGGTTCCTTCACAGGCTTGGCGCAAGTATGACATGGACCGCAGCGGCTACATTGAAGCCAATGAGCTCAAGGTGGGCTATGGGCAGGAGGTGGGCTGAGCTGGGTCCCTTGTGGTGGGGTATCACTTCTGGGACCACTGGAGATGGGGACAGCCAACACAGCCCTCTCCCTTCAGGGCTTCCTGTCAGACCTGCTGAAAAAGGCAAATCGGCCCTACGACGAGCCCAAACTGCAGGAGTACACACAGACCATTGTAAGTGGGACCTCATCCTGGGGGACCATGGATCTCCTGGGGCAGGGCGGGTGCCCCCCAGGGGTCTCAGCACCACAGTGTGGGATGAAGGGGAGGAGGAGGCGATGGTGACCAGGTGCTGCTTGTGTCCCGGCAGCTGCGGATGTTCGACATGAACGGCGATGGGAAGCTGGGCCTCTCAGAGATGTCACGGTAGGGTCATGGTGGTGAAAAGGAAGTGGTGGGGAGGGAAAAACACCCTGAAACACTCACAGCAGGGGCTCCAGCTTCTGAGAACAGTTTTCCTCTTCAATTCACTCATATTTTGGAGTGAAGAGTCATAGAACACTAGAACAGTTTGGGTTGGAAGGGACTTTCAAAGCCCATCTAGTCCAACCTCATGCAGGGAGCAGGGACACATTCGACAACTAGATCAGGTTGCCCAGATCCACATCCAGCCTGGCCTGGGATGTCACCAGGGATGATGCATCCACTGGGCAACCTGTGCCAGTGCTTTACCGCCCCCAAAGTACAAAATTTCTTCCTCACATCCAGCATGAATTTCCCTCGTTTAATTTAAAACCATCACCCCGCATCCTATTCAAGACTCATTGGGGTTTAAAAAGTGTCTTTTCCTGGCTGCTTCCTGCTCATCCCTGGCCCCCCTTGTCTTTCAGGCTTCTGCCTGTGCAAGAAAACTTCCTTCTGAAGTTTCAGGTAAAATAAAACTAATAAAAATATAATATTAATTATATTAATGATGATAATAATAACAAATTAAATCCTGTTCCCTGTTTGCACCTCATCCCTCCCTTATGCCCTGGCATCCCGTGCTGCTTCCCAGGGGGTAAAGCTGTCCTCAGAGGAGTTCAATGCCATCTTTGCCTTCTATGACAAGGTAGGGAGCCGAATCCCAGGAAACTGCCCCAAATAAATACAACTTGGGAAAAAAAAAAACAACCCAACCCTATGTGTTGGGTCAATTCCCTGCTTCGATGTGGGGTGTGAGTGCTGGTTAAGGGTCTGGGGGTGACCCCTGCACCCATGCCCAGGGCAGTGGGGCTTGCTCCTGTCTTTCTCCCTCCTGATGTTCCTCCCTTCTTATCCAGGACGGAAGTGGCTTCATTGATGAAAATGAGCTGGACGCACTTTTGAAGGACCTGTATGAGAAGAATAAGAAAGTAAGTGGAGGACAGAGCCCAGGTGCCCCCCAGGCTCCCCAGTGCATCCTCTTCTTCCAGAAGCCCCTGGGGAGGTTTAGGCTGGATATTAGGGACAATTTCTTCCCCAAAGGGTGCTCAGGCATTGGAACAGGCTGCCCAGGGCAGTGGTGGAGTCACCATCCTTGGAAGTGTTCACAAACCGTACAGAGGAGGCCCTCAGTGACGTGGTTCAGTGGTGGCCTTGGCAGTGCTGGGGTGTGGTTGGACTTGAAGATCTTAAAGGTCTTTTCCAACCTGGTTGATTTTATGGTTCTGTTACCTCCCACCCACTGTGTCCACACTCCTCAGTGACCAGGAGAGATGCTTGGTGGTCACAAGCTGAGGGTGCTCCCCAGGGAGAAACAGAGTCCCCAGCTCCCACCACCTCCCTCCTCTCCTCCTTCTTTGCAGGAGATGAGCATCCAGCAGCTCACCAACTATAGGAAGAGCATCATGAACCTGTCCGACAGGGGAAAGCTCTACCGCAAGGAACTGGAGATTGTGCTTTGCAGTGAGCCTCCCATGTAGGACCACGTAGGAGCATCCCACCCCATCGCACCCTACCCTATGTGCCTCCTCCTTCCCACAACCAAGCACAACAGGGGAACACCCACTACTGCAGCGCTTCCTCAGCAGCTCTTGGGTTTGCTTTAGTTCACTAAAGTCCTAATTCTGGAGGGAAACTTAATTTCACCCTGTTCTCCTAGTTGGCTTCATGATCTATGTTATTTTTGGGGATTGTTCTCATTGTTTTGGTCTTTTCTTGGTTTTCTGGTTGACCAAAGAGAATTTACAAATAAAGTCAAATACTGGTAGAGCAGAGCCTTCTCCTGCTGCAGCAATGGGGCTGGGGAGGGACAAAAGAGGTGGATCCTGTACCCTGACCCCTACCTGGATGATGGGGGTGTTAGAGTCGAGACAAACACATAACCACTGGAACGGTTATATGAGGTGCTTTATTGAGGCGCCGGGAACCAGGGGTACACACC
>WYDI02028366.1:8105-19186 GCA_009867235.2 Psittacus erithacus
GGTGAGTAGATACATGAGGAACTGATAGGAAGGCAGGCTTTGTTATTAATAAACTGGAGAGGTAGGATTCATCACTTCGGTATTTACAGTGTAGCTGGCTACTTTTAAGGTAGATGCCTATGCTCCCACTCCAGCCATTATAGATCCAGCCAATACAGTCTCATCTTCAAATGTGATGACTGTACTAGTAGATCTCCAGCAGCAATAGAATGAATTAATCAGGGAAATAAGAGGGCAGTATCTCATACCCCATCCAATTGGGTTTATGAACCTGCATGAGCAAAATAAGCTCATCTGTATGGTCTGTACAGTCATTTCTCTCAATTACCCTGCAGCTGTATCTGTTCCAAAAATAACAGCTAACTCCTTTGCATTTTGTGATTGTGCCATCATAATTAAAACAAATTCCAGGCTCCGAACAGCAGTGGTGGGAGCCCATCAATTTTATGGGAGCGAATGGACAAATGCTTTTTTCAGATTATGTTTACTCCAGCCTACCTGGTTTCAAAACCATCTTTGGTTCTATTTGGTTGCTGTGGAAACAGCCATGACATCAGACTTGGGAGTCATGACATCGTTCAGTGAATAATCATATGCTGGGGAAGGCAGCAGGAAAAATGAAGTAAACAAATGTGTTTATCCACAAATGCTCCTACTATGAGGAACCGGGATCTCCAGTGGTAATTTACCACACGGTGCTAATGTGTTTGTTGTATATATTTCTTAATTCTTCTTTTTTTTCCCTCCTTTTATTTTGGCTGAATATGAAAGTTCATCAGGGCTGGAACGAACAGGGGAAGCATATTGAAATGAGCATTACAGATCTGTCGTGCTCTAGTTTATGGTCTTTTCTCAGCAATACACAGTAAGTAAAACAAGCACTGATTGAGTCAGCTGCCTCCTGGGTGTTCATTTGCTGTAGTGTGAGGAATATTAATGCTAAGTACATCCGTGTGCATCAGGAAAGGCAGGAGGAGGCAAGCAGATTACCCCGGCTTAGGGGTATTATACACGCGTCTGCAACTTCCAAAGACACAGAGAGGAAACAGTTGCATGGGTTTTTGCCTCTTATCTTCTTAGTCTTACAGATTTTAAAGATGCATTGCCCTGGAGTTTTAATACTCAGAATTTTCAGGGGGGAATGTGATTATTATTATATTTTTTTCTTAAATCCTCCTTTTTCACAGGGAAAAAAAAAATAAAGGCAAAACCAGCAAATGCTGAATTTCATCAGGATGAAGAGAAAGCAGATTCCAAGAGAAGAAAGAACAGATGAAAAAGAAAAGTTTGATTAAAATCCCCTCTTGTTCCATGTGTTTGATGTAAATATCTTCACACCTTTCTCTTTTCCTTTGCAACCTCAACAGAGGGTTCAGCCCATCACCAGGGGATTGAGTTCCAAGCTTAGGGCTTTGTAGTTGCTGCTGCTCTTGCTGCTGTTGTCTAAAGGGATTATAAGCCTTTGTAAAGCTTGTGTTAATACCCTGGAGGGGAAAAATGAGTTTCCAAAGAACCTTTTTTTGTGTATCTCCTGTCTAAGGTACCCTAGCAAAGGAGAAATTAGGATTTTTTTTGGCTTCAAGAGTAGGTCATCTAAAGTTCACAAGCAAGGTCTCCAGCCTTTCTGACCTGGTCTCTCCCAGTAGCAGAGATAGCTTTTGTCGTGTTGCTGACACCAGGACCTGTTAGGAATAGCAATGCATTGCTCTGTTCAACAGGGAATACGCTCAATCTTACACTGGATTTCTAAAGAGCACCTGAAGAAACTGGATTAGGTGCTTAGCTCCCACTACATCCTTTGGTAATGTTTGGCTGCTTTATATTCTATATTTTCTCCATAAAAATCCTAGATCAGGATCCAACTCCACAGCTTCAGACTGACTTTCTGTAGCCTTTCAAACCCTTCTTTTTTTCCTCTCAGGAGGACTGGTTTTGAGTCACGTCTCAGTGTTTCCCTTCAGATGCTGTTGGCATTGCAAAGGTGCAGAGCTACTTCGTATTCAGAGGGTATTGGCGGTTGTGGGTCATTCTGTATTCCAGCATGAGGAGTGTATTGCTCTGTATTCCAGATGTGTGCTACTGCTCTGTGTCAAGCTGTAGCCAGGGCTGTACAGCTGTGGATTGCTCAGTATTCTTTGGGTGCTTCAGGTGCTTAAAGGCTGCCACAGAGCACTTGGGTGCTTGCCAGGACGAGAGCCTTTCAGTATTCACATCTGTCTCTCTAGTAAGGGGTGAGACATGCAGCCATCCATTCGATTCTCTGCCCTACCAGGTTTTGAGAATAGAAACAAAAGCAATGGTCAGAGAGAAAATTATAATGGAGAGGAGAGAAAAAGAGAAGTGAGGGGAAAAAAGGAAATAAAAAGGCAGTTCTTCAGAAAATGAGACCTTCGAGCCCTTCACCTGGGTACTTTGCAGGAGCCATAGTTTAGGTTTCAATTACAAGGGTGAAGGCAACGCATTCCATCTTTGCAAGACTGACTCAAGAATCCATCGCAGAGCTATTCAGATATATTCATTATCACACTTTTTGGTACTAGTCAGTGTAAGGTTATGCGATAGGAGGCTCATCCCCACACACACAAAGGATATCAACAGGAGGTGGAGAAAACCCAATGGCCTAAGTAGAGAAATGTAGCCCCCTGACCCAGAGTCTCACAGTAATCAGCCCCATCCCTTGGGGTGAACCTATCAGGAGGAGTCAATGGGAGAAGGTGTTCAGACCACCCGTCTCACTTAGAAGGTTTACTGCCAAGAGGGGTGTGGGACTCATTGCTAGACACAGAAGAGACTTCCGAGACTGCAAAAGCTTTGCAAGAATCTGTTTGCAAAATTTACTTAAGGAAATTTGTAGACATCTTGACATGTTGTGGTTGAGGAAAGCACAACTTCCCAGCTGTTCCTCCCTTGAAATGATGACAATTCCGTAATACCACTAAAACACAATGATAATAATGATTAACATCAGACTTCGAGTTGCTCTTTGTTTTCCTTACAGATTTTCTACTAACAGTTTTGCCTTTTCAGAATAACATTCAGTTTTGGGATGGAGAAAAAAGCACCTGAGGCTTTGGATAGGAGAAAATGTTTCCAACACAGTTCTTTCCATAAGACCATCTGCTCCTTTGTTACCAGGTATGAGTCTATAGATGTATATGCCAGCTACTACAGGTGACAAGCCAACGCTGTGTGCAGGTACTTTTGAGGATGCCCAGCACAGGTCTGAACAAATGGGTTGGCTATGGAAGTGGGAGAAGAAGTTGTGTTTTGGAAAACCAAAAATAAGAATGGAATCTAATACCTGCTTTAAAGGATGCTGCACTGTGATGAGAGTGGAAGTGGTCTGTAGCTAGAATAGGCACCAGTTAAAGCTTACTCTCTTTAAAATGCATTAATCTTTCTGCAGTGTGTAACAGTGGGTCAGGGTCAAAACCATACCTCATCCTTGATAATATTCTGCATTTTTACACAATTAAGTCTTAATGATTCTCCAAATTTCTCTTCTGGACATCTGCTCTCTTTTTTCCTTTCTGGGTATGCCCACTCATGTGGAAGGCTTTGCATGCATCTTCCCCTTCTCCATCAACCCTTGGCTTTAAAGTGCTAAATCAGAGTTCTCCAGATCTGCTACACCACAAAAATATCTAGTGGATATAATGTTTATTCGTGATTCTTGATTCACTCAACCCACTCTCTAAAGGAACCTTTCCCAGCATACCCCCCAGTACTTAGCTATGAAAATTACATTCACTTCCCTGGGATTTTGTCAGTGCAGGGAACTTCACAGCCTGCTTCCGAATGCTGCACTGCACTTAATGGTATTTTATGACACATTTTTCAAATCAAATTTAAAAGCATAACTAAGTGGAATTAAACTAATGCCATCTGGAAATGTCAGCAGCACAGGAGCTGTGCATGGCTGGCTTAGCTTCTAAACCTCTGGCAGCTTCCTGAGACTTATTTCTGACTTCACGCATGGTGCTGGGATTTTTTTTAACACTCTATCTATGGAAGGGAGAGTGTGGGAATAAATAGATGGCAGCTGAAGTCTTGGAAGAGTTTCCTAGGGAAGATACCTAAGTTTAGGTGTAGGTATGCTCCTACGTACAACTGGGTGAAGGAGGGCATATGAACGGAGAATTAGCATCTGGGTAAGTTTTAGTGTGATGGATGCATATCCAAGAGGTCAGATAATATCCCTACATTACTCAGCATGACCTCATTGGGTCTGGTTTGGGTTGTTTTTTTCTTCCCCCTCACACCTGCTCATTCCAGAAATGAGCTTACCACAGAACTGATTCTGATAATGAAGATGATAATGATGATGATTTAGAATGGCAAAACACTGCATCACTGAGCAGAATGCAGTTTGTGCATGTGTATATTTTTGTGCATAGTCAGAAGAGACTGCTGGTAGCTTTTTGAGCTGGAAAACCTTTAATACAACAGTATTCCTATAGAATGAGAGAAGTATGTGTGTGCATGTGCTGGTGTGTGCAGGGTAACGGACCTATGTAGGCTAATGCCTTTGGCGTCCATAGACGTTTTAAGGCATATTCTACTAAGAGAGCCCACATATATGTTTGACATGTCTGCATAAACAGTTTCACTTGTGTACATCCAACTTCTTCCTTTTTTCATTTTCTATGTTTTAAATGCAGTAATTCCAGCTTTTTCTGTATTGTGAGAGGATCCCATAATAATTTTAGCTAGAACAGATCCCTATTGCTCCAGGACTATAGAACACAGGATGTGCTTCACCAATGCCCAACAGGTTTTTGTTCCTCAATGACTTTACATTTACTCACCCCACACAAAGAAGGATACTTGAATGGATCGATTTTATCTCTACTTTTCTTCTACTTTTTCCTCTACTTTTTCTATGTCTACTTTTTTTACAGGCAGTACTTGAGATGTTCCCTCCATAGAAAAGGAAGGAATGTCTACTGGCAATGCCAGATTAGAACTGCAGAGACCCAAGCTGGGTCCAAATGAGCTCTGCAATCTAGCTGAAGTATGCAAGTCTCCCCTTGCCCCAAACACGCAAGTTGCCACTGAACTTCATGGAAGGAGGATGAACTGTGTTTCTTCTGGGTTAAAATAACACAGATGCCAACTGCCACTCAGCCCACAGACAAGACTAGAGTTTGTCTAAAGGAGCCCTTCATGAAACATAAATAAAATGACTGTTGGTCCTTATCTTCTGTTCTATGTTGTTTGATTGCTTTTCACCTTTATGGTAGGTACATTTTGTAGCCTCACAGAAAATGGTACAGTCCTCTTTTTATGAGAAATGTCATAAGCAAACACAATAGCCTCTCCCATAAACCAGCATATTCATAGTGGTAACATCATCTTAACACCATGGTGATCTGTTGAGATTCCTGCACTTGCGCTACAGGTTTTGGTATCTTCAAGTTACTTTTGTGATAAGAACACTTTGAGGTCAGGTAATGCATTTATACAAGTACATAGAGCACTAAAGATACTTGAGATTCTTTATAAATAATAAAGCTCTTGGATTTACTTGGAGATGCAGGAGTACAGGAAGTGCAATGGTGGGGAATGCCAAACAACCCCCTCCCCCCCCCCAAAAAAAAAAGATCCCCCAAAATGTCAGTGAAAACTCACATAAAGCGTAGCTAAGCACAAGTGAGAATGATGAAGACAGAGGAATTCTGTATGTAAACAGGAGAGCTGAGATTCAAAAGGAGAAAAAGAAGAGTTGGTAAAGCTGCATTGCTTATTCTCTGTGGCCTATGAAATAGTATATTAGAAAGACATTCTTTTCCTGGGTGCTTTGCCCAAAGCTGATTTGAACATGGAATTTTATAGGATTTCCAGAGGAACTTGTGGGCGCTGGGATTACCTTAGAATTCCACAATTTTTGAAAATGTTGAAGTAAAATACCTACACAAATATTCTTTTTCAGCCCTTTAGTTTCTCAAAGCTTGGACTCAATCAGTATGACACCGGGTTGAAGTAACGTTTCATAAGCTGCTAATGCACAGGGATTTACATCAAATAAAGTGCTGAAATTTGGTGTGCTAGGCAGAGCAAGCCTCATTTCCTTAATTTAAGCATCTAGGTGTTCAATGTCCAACTCTGATCTAGGCTTGCCAGGTTTCCTCTATAGACAGTTGAGAGAAATAGGCTCCCCCAGAAGATGTCTCATTTTGTTCTCAAGAACAGGGTCTAATCTGGGTCAGCTGAATTGTCTCTGGAGGTACCCACAGCCCCAGACTACAGAGAGAGATTGGGGTGATTATCTCCAACCTCTCACTGTTAGACTTCTAAAAGAGAAGGGAGATGAATGCCAGCCTCTGCAGCTATTACATTGCTGTGGGTTAGGGTGCTTAAAAATGTCTCTCCTTTGCTAGCTTGAAAGACTCCATCTCTCTTGCTGAGAGACATTTTCATGCTCTTAAACAAAGTACTAAGGCATGAAAGCACAATTCGAGTCTGTTCTTTCTGAAGGGCTGGTTAAAGAAAAGGGCCATATGATGTGCTTTGGATTGAACTGAGGAGCTGACATTGGTATCTGGGAAATGTTCCAGTAGACTGAGCAAGAGGGCTGTGCTCAGTGCCAGCATAAAGAGATACAATTTTCATGGAGATGCATCCATTTACACCTGGTCTGCATTTGGCATGGGGAGAAGAGAAATTGCCCCTTGATCAGGACATATTTGACATATTGAGTTATCCCTCTCATGAGTAATGGAGTAAAGATGAGTGCACGTTTGATATGTTATAGTGGTTTCCTATAAATATTAAAGCAAAAGGAAACTTCACAGACTTATAAGATGGAAGCACCTGCAATTCATCTACCCAGCCCATACTGAGTTTGAGGTGACTGCCAGCAGCAGGCTTCCCCAAGGGGTCATTAATAGCTCTCTCTGAGCTTTTCCTGCTTGCTTTTCCAGGGTTTTTGTGTCTGGAAAGAAAACTTTGCCTTGCTCAGCCTCAATTTTCAAGGTAGCTGAGCTCTCGGAGCTCTTTCTACTGTGCGTAGAGAGGATGAGAAATTGCCATTGCTGGAGGTTCAGATTAGACAAACATGTGGCTGGAAAAGCATTGATCTTGACCCTACTGGAAACAGAAAGAGTTGACAAGAGGTCATTCAGTTTGTCCACTTCTCTTTCCCACACATGTTGATCTGTGAAGAATGATTTCTCAGGCTGCGAAACACCTGAACATGTTTCATCGAATGATTGCAAAAAGCAATTGAACTAAATGCAAATGCACTCCCACATGCTATAAACAAGCAAAATGGTGGGAAACAAAGTATTGTATGAATAGGCCAAGGTTTGGCCTCGTTTCTGGGTGGATGTACCTGCAAATTGTGACACAAGCTTCATATTTTTGTTTTGCTTTCAAAAACAAGTCTCCATTTTAAAACAGAAACAGTGTTCTAAAGTCTAGTCAATTGGATCAATATGCAGAGTCTGAGAGGTGGCAAGCCTCAAAAGAAACTCTGAGTTTCCCGTTATTGATCACTAACTCTCTGGTAGAACACCATGAGAGTCTGGTACACCCCAGCCTCTCCTTGTTATGTTTTTCTTGTGTCTTTCTGCTGCAGATTGCAGGGTAATGCATCAAATAATCCCACCAGAGGAAGACCGATCTCAGCAGGGTTTGCTGGTATCATCTGAAGTCATCTTTCTCCTCTTCCTAACTTACTCTCTTGCTGATTTCTTGCTACACTTTACACTGAAGAATTCTGCTGCACCCCTTAAGAAAGGAGGAAAAGAGCTGTAATTGCTGATCCAGCTGTGAGATGCTCCCCTCAGTACAATCGGGAAGTAGGTAAACAACCATATGATATTTATCATTAGGATGCTGAGGAACTGAATGGTGCTGCCTGATTCCTCCCTGGAACAGAGCGCAGGGAGCCCTGAGCACCGATGTGCTCTGTTCTCTGCTGGCTCAGCGTTTGCTTCCAAATGCATTTCAAAGTCAGATGCTGGGATTTCTCAAATGCACTTGCTGAAAGGAGTGACTTTGACAGCCACAGGGCTGTTAGCTGAGAGGCTGTTGCTGCAAAACTGGGAAAATGATTCCTTTGGCTAGGAATGATACTTGTCTCTTAATTTCCCTGGGTGGTTTTGCGCTGCTGCCTATCCTAAGGCACAGAGTTAACCGAAAGGTGCAAAGACCTCACTGAAGAGCTGAGCAAGAAAAGTGAAGTGATAAGAAGTATAACTTCACCTCAGCAGAGTTTACTTCATAATAATTGGATAGTAGTGGTTCTAATGATATCTACTATTTTGGTGTTTTTTATCTGTTTATTTATTGTGTTGCTATGAAGAGTAGCTTGAAGAAAGGGGAGTTGAGATAAGTCAGACAGGCAACTGCATGGGTCAAGGAGAAGTGTGTCAGGTTAGAACATCTCATCTGACAGAAACAGTTTTGAAAGCCATAAAAGGCTTCCCCCCCTACGCAGACATGGGTAACTCATCAGACCTTTCAGTATGAATTTAGTAAAGAAAAGTATTTCTGAGTCTCCCATGACTTTCTTCTTCAGCCTATATGTGCTTTGTCCACCCTGAATGAGAGCATAAAGGATAAGTGCTAGAAGTTAATTTGAGGCCTGAGGGTTCCTGAAAGAAAACATCTATAGGGCTCAACATCTGGCTGCCCTGGTCACAGAGTAGGTGAAATGCAGAATTACACCACAGGAGAGGTAGAAGTTGAGAAAGAAGGGTCTGAAACCTAGCCAAAAATTAGACCCCTGAAAATAAAGGTATGCACAGCAACCTGGCAATAGTAGGATTTAAAATGGTGTATGGAGTACAATACTTAAGTATTTCCAGCTGCAAACTCTTAAGAATCCACTGACAATGGAAGAAATGCTCATTGAAGATATGGAAAGATGATAACATCTCTACAGTGACCCTTCTTTCTTTGTTTTTATTGCTTTGTAGCTAGCTTTCACTATGCTAACGTCAACCAGGAGTTGATACAAAGGAATCTGACTGGCCCTTTCCCTAGTTTTGACCAGCATAAAGCCAAGGGTACTGCTCTTCCAGTAGGAACAACATAAGGGGGTATCTTCCATAATTCATTTGACAGCAGCTTTCTATGATCCATATCGCCTCTCAAAAGTGTTCACACCTCACCACAAATACATATTGTGTGGCTGAGCTGCAGTCAGGGCTCATTACATTTCAGAGACTGGATGTAAGCTCAGTGTGCTCACATCCACCATGCCCGTGAGCCAAGCCACGCATGGAGAAACCTATTAGAGCTGTAACTCCTGGTTGGATGCAAAGCCACGTGCAGAGGCACTGCGCTGTGCATTCTTTGCAGCATGAATGCTTCTTTCCCCAATGTAGCATCAATGTAGCATCAATCTTAAAGTCTTGTTTGCACCTCAATAAAATTATAAGTGTTCTTTTATTACTGCCATATGTATTGGCAGACACAAACCTCTATCAGCTGTCATGAGACTATTTGAAAGTGGCTCTTGCAGGCTTGACAATAACCAGCTGCAAGTCTACCTCTGTCTTCACCCAGGAACTGGCATAAAGCTTGAGAAACCCCTAGCATTTCTTTACTCCTTTTCCAGACTTCTACCCGCAAGAGTGAAACAAACTCAGTTTCTTCATCACTAAGGTGATTTCAGGTTTTAGTGCAAGACTTGGATGCAGCGGGCAGATTCTTGGCTGCTGAACTGTTTCAGAATTGAAATAGAAACAGCAAAATTTGTTTTAGGATGCTATTATTTCATCACTGGATTGAAAGGGATGGATTAGCACCCATTGTTAACATCCTTGTATGTACTCACAACTCTCCCAAGCGCTATTTTAAAATCTATTTCGGTATTACAAAACAATAAAGTTGCATTGATTTTGGTAGAGCTTCTGGAAAAGATTTATCTCCAGAATGGCATTCCGATCACTTCCAAAGATAGAGACTGTGATCCCAATTGAAATGGAAGTCATTCCTGAGCTTAAAGACATGCAACATCCCTGATCTAGATGCCCATCAACAGAAAGCTTGTTAACCTATTCTTAAAAGCACCCAGTAACAGATAGCTCATGTCTGCGCTTGCTAGTTGATTTACAAAGTAAAGTTACTTCATCTAACACAGATCTTCTTGCTGCTGGAAATTAAAACCCATGCTCATTCTTTCATACTTTCAGAGAATAACTAATCCCCATCTAAAGTGTTCTTTAGCGTACTGGAAGGTTGTATTATGTCATTTCAGTCTTTTCTTACTAAGGTTTAACTCTCCAACTTTACTCATTGGTTCTGTTTGCTGAAACTTTTCTCCTCCTTGCTTCTCTCTGTTTGGATCCCTCCAATTTGTCCACATTATAAAACAAGATGCCCCAAAGACCTCATACTCCACCTGCAGCCTCCTTAGTGCCCAGCTAAGCAGAATATACGATCTGCCTGGTGTTAATTTCCAAAGTGAGATTTGCCTCTTCTTACTGTTGATTCATAGTCACCTTGCGCAGTATTATAACCTTTTGATCCTTTTCCACTGTACTCCCATCAAGGCAGTTATTCTCTGTTTCATGGACATATCCATGATTTCTTCTCCTTTCTATGGAGTCATTTGCACCATTGTCCTATTGAATTTCATCTTGTTGATTTCCTACTGCTCCTCCAAGGTATCAGAATCATTTTAAATTCTAATCCTGTCTCCCAAAGTGCTTGCAGTCCCTTCCAGCAAACTGTCATTTGCAAATTTTATAGATGTGCACCTTAGTACATCATCCACATGGCTAATGAAAACATTGAAGTGTGGGACTGCAGTTCTAATGTCCTTCCAGGGTAAAGGAGAACTATTCATTTGTGACTTCTCAGCCAGCTGTGGACCCATCCTCATCTGTGGGAAGTCCTCTAGATCATATCTCCTTAGTTTGCTTATAAGAAAGCAACATGGGATCATAAAATCATAGAATAGAATCATGGAATAGTTAGGGTTGGAAAGGACCTTCTAGGGCTGGAAAGGACCTTAAGATCATCCAGTTCCAACTCCTCAGCCATGGGCAGGGACACCTCACACTAAACCATGTCACCCAAGGCTCTGTCCAATCTGGCCTTGAACACCACCAGGGATGGAGCATTCA